>CABEEJ010002481.1:0-33637 GCA_901482245.1 Timema douglasi
TATATATATATATGTAAAGTTAATAATCTTTGAAGGGTAAACTTTTGACTAGAAAGTCGAGTGAGGATAAATTATATAGAACTTTTCCTAATAAAAAGCGTATAATACATTTTAGTTAAATAATCTGCATAAATCGCTGCAACGATCCACTAGTAAGGAATATTCCTCCACGAACAGTTTCTTCCCCTTACCTGTTACTATTTGATAATAGTATATTTTGCATTGAAGGTAAACTCTAAGCATCTTCACGAGGGACTGCTTTAATGCAAATTCGGTATGATCAGTTAAGGCTTCTTTCCGCAATGGAACACTAATAATCACACGTTTGAAAGTGGGTACTACTTGGAATATTAGAACTTTAATAGTTCTAACATCAACTAGATGAGGATTGAAATTAAAATATTTTATTGACGTATTATGTTAGTTTGTAAGTTATAGTGCTGAGCTGCATATATTTCAAACCCTGAAGCCTCACCGTTGTTTGGTATGTACTTTCGTGAAAATTTGAAACTGTCTCTACTAAATTGCATCAGTAATTTGTAAGAGTGTATGAAGCTTCAAAATGTCAAAGTCTAAGCTAAATATTATTTAACAAAACTAGGTATTGGTCTATAACGTAAGCATAGATAAGAACAAATATGCTGCTTAAAATATTATATTGTGATTTATAGTTTAAAAATTTGAAGTAATGATATGTGACAAACCATCACAACTTATCTTTGACTTTAGCTTCGACTTGCTTTGAATCTTTAAATACCAAACTGCACGTCGATTTCACTTTACATTTAAAGTGTGACCTCTGCACACCCCTATTAATTTGTATAGGATTTTTTGTATGACTTAGTGACAAAACATTTAATCTTTAATATAAATTATACTATTTGTGAGTGGTATACACTTGTGAAACTTGTTTGGTGCTTCCAAGACATGTCAGTCATGTGTTGTTTTTTTCTTTTCGTATTATCTCTGTCGCTGTTCGATATGGTAACTTTATAACAGATCTTTCGTTACGTCGTATTGCCTGTTCATGACAGGTGGTTTAATTACCGACATATCCCACGTAACTCTGCTCTTGGCATGAAAACTAATTGCCGTAACCACCCGCGGCGTACTCCACCGTTTAATCAAAGACTGCCCGGTTCAAAGAGGCCATTGTTATTACGAAGCAGGAGAAATCTTTCAGAGTTCGTTCTTTCTAGGAGTATATTCATGGGGGACGTATGAGAACCTCAACTTGATTTAACTAAGCCTGCAATAACATAACTACAGTTATTTTGTTGATAAAATGCAAATTTGTATTTATACTTTAAACTCCAAGTTATCGAAGATATTTTTATTTTTATTTTCCATTTGTGCTATCTGCATATTAACACTGATAAAGAGATGAGGAAGGTGGTATTTTAAAAGAAATAATATCGTATTCTAGTGAAAGGAGAGTGGGAATCTTCCTTCAGTGAAATCACCCTCAGAACACCCGAGTTGAGGATTGGCAGGGTAGTAAGAGGCCTCGAAAATAAAAGCATCGGAGATTGAATCAGGTGCTGAAGAACTGATAGCTCCACGTGACCCTGATATTAAACCGTCTCTTGCATGCTCATAATTTTACTTGGCGTCCAATCATGAGGGATGAAGTAGAATTGGTTTCCACCAATCACTACCGTTCATTGTTCCTCGTTTCCTTTCTCTAACAGACGTTTATGTTCAGGATGTGAACAAGGGAGGGGAAGATGAAAGTTTGGATATTATTTACGCAACTGACAAAGGTATTCATGAAGTGAAATCATATTTTTAAATGCCGAGAATCCCTTGGACTTTGAATCTCTTAAAGGCCAATTTTACGACTGATTAACCGGGACGAGCCATAAACTGTATTGAAGTACTGCTTTCTGCATTGCTCACTTTACAACGGGGAAATTGGGATGAATAAAACAGTTTTTATCATTTTTAGATAACTGTTTTTAAACATGGTTATATTAAAAAAAAAGGTACATTGGTTTCACTGGCCCCAATGAAACCGAAGAAAAATAAGTTAGGGTAAGAGTGGGAACATATTTAGGAAAACCCACCCTCAGCACACTAAGCTGGGATTAAAAACTGGAACTTCCTGTCACCAGTAAGCCGGATAGTTTGACAACTATTAGAGCGCACGCTCACAGGCACAGTATCATAGTCATGGAGGGGCTGGAAGGTGGTTAGAGCTCTATATGCATTGTGTGGAAAAACAGACTCTATTTTATGGATCTAGATTATCTGTAGCGAAAATTTATAAGACTATTCAAGTGGACTATCTTCAAGTTATGAAAAAATCTTCTTTAATTACTAAGATTCGGGCACCTCTTCCCCTCTCGATTCATAATAACAATTAAACACCCTTTATCTAAAATCTAAAGTTATCCAAATTTCAAACCCTTCCCACATCTAAGTACAACTTGTAGCTATTTCATAATCTTACATACTTCACTACTCTTAAACTTTGTGTGACACTCACAGATAATCGAGAAGCGTGCGTAAAGAACAACCAAGGGATCACAAGAGAAAACAGATAGTTTTATTTTAATTAAGTCAGATATAAAGGTAATGAAGATACATCATATATTTCAACAATGGCATAGAGAGCCAATTTGTAGTCTGGCAATAAACATCAATTCAAGATGATTCAGACTATATACATGAAATTGCGAAGCCATAAAATTTACTTTAAATATCGATATATAATAAATAATGTATTCTGTCAAAGCAAACACAAGGATAGTAAGATAAAGTGGTTTAATCTATAATATATAAGTCTCAGAAATTGCCGTTGAATCCTATACCTAAGTAACAATGGATAATTTAATTTTATAATTTACTTTGAAGTGTATAAATATGGTTCGTAAACCACCGTTAGAATCTATACAACCTAACATGATAACCTAATTTGATTTAAATATATATACAATAATCCACGCAATTAAAGCGTGCATACATTATTTTAATAACGTCCCTGAAACTTGTTAAAATACCAATGTAATCGCTTAACTGAACTAAGTGAAGATGAGAGCGCGCCACAAGTACACAAAGAGTACTAACGCAAATCATGAATTCCCCTTAAAAACAAATATTATTGACTCGCGGTTCATCCGCGTTAAACTCCACCAGAAAACCCATCTACGAAACATGATTATGATAAAGTAAGCACAAACAACAATTGTGAAAAGAATCCCTCCCCATTATTTATATCAGAACAGAATTTTGAATAAAGTTTCCTAGTTTATATCGGCGCCCTCACCTTTGTGCAAGCCAGTGATACAATGAGTGACGAGGTAAACAATACAAGCCATTATAAAGTAAATACAGCCTACACATGTTCTAAGAGGAGGGGGAAAGCAGGGTGGAAACAAAGAACAAAAGGAAGGGAGAAGACTAGCGCTCTCGAAGCTTAGCGGTCAGTCCAGTAACCACTCGAAGTTTACAGAACATCCCAGATGGCGGAACCAGAAACGATCTGGGTCAGGTTAAGTCCTTGTTTGTTGTGGGCCGGGCTTCGATGACGAGCAAGGCGCTGACCAGCGTCTCGTTTCAGTCGGAATTGTTTAACCCACGGGAGAGGATGTCTTAGTGTGTGTTAGTGCTCCATCAGACGGAGAGAAGCCAGGCCGGTGGTGGTGAGTGTTGTAATTCCATATTACTGGGTGGTATGCGTTAGATGTTATTCGTTGTAACATCGTTACATTTGATTGTAAGGTTAATGAGCCCACAATGGTGGGATTAAGTACCAATAACCTCGCCTTGGGTGATGTTTCCATAGAGTAGTGGTTAACCCTCCTTACAAATTAAACTACTGTTTACCCGCATCAGTGGGCACACGGACTAAACCTCATTAATGTCTTGTTCAGTTTGCCGTTGAAATGGGTGACTGGGGATAGGATTCCGGTCAGGAGTACTGATTATAATTTTTCGTAACAGCAACAGTCTCTCATCACATTTTCAAATTGACAAACACGTGTCATGAATAATTCGTAAACAATCAAAGTTGAATCAACTTTAAAAATTGCGCATTATTCATTAATTTTTGGCTGTGAGTTCCACTTTTGAAAACACGATAGTTCCTTCTCATGGGAATGATGAGTAGAAATGGGAGGGAGAAAAGTTCACGTAATGTATTCCTTTAATTTTTTGGGGGAAGATTTTCCACCTATTTAAACAGAATGAACACATTCGAGATATCTCAGGTTTGAAAGTTATTACTTAATTTTAATTTATATTAATAACGGAAACAAAAGTTACATTATCAAGTGAGTTATAATAAAGCATTAACAGCGATTCTTTTCTATTCTCTCACCTACGAATCAACTGCAGTGATTGGCGTATAGTCAAAACTAGTAGTAAGACGCGGTGTAAAAAAAAATGCATGACTTGGTGGTTGAATTAGTCATGATTAATTGGTCTGCTGTATACAAAATAGGTTAACAATTCAATAATGTAATCAAAGCTTTTACGAATACTTCTCCTGGGATTCTAGGATCTAAAGAATTTACTGAAAAGTTTTTGGAAAATTTTCATCTATAATGATGAGCTGTGCACTAGTGGTTTTTACAGTAAGACCGTCTTGCACGCACAGTTTTGTGGCAGAGAAGGTTTACTATCAAAACCATAATAGAAATATACATTATGCATTAGTGCAAAGCCGCCCTAATACTTTCCATCATTTATCCCACACATTAACGCATGCCGCAACCAAGCACGCTCGCCTGAAAACACCTTAAGAGCGTGTACTCTGCACGAGAGGGGCCCGAAAAGCGAGTAGCTTAGTTGAAAAGTGGATTATCCCTCCCACATCGTCCCATCCTCCCCACTGCCCGTGAAAAGGTTTAATTCAGTCTGTCGAGAGAGCTAGGTCAGGGGTCTAGGCAGGGGTGGGGTTCGAGAGGGTTCCAAAGGGCGCTAATTCAGCTCACTCCAAGGCTATGCTCCTAAAACCCCTTGCTCCCCCGTTCACGTGCACTTAACTCAACCAACCGCAACGTTCATCAGAGCGGTATTTAGGGGTTGGATACGTACACACATTAAGCTTCTCTCTCTTTAATGTTCCATGCGGCTGTCATTGTCTTAACCGTTCTACACTAGCCTCACTTTCTTACTCCCTAAATTACCCCCAACTGTATTACCCCCTCCACTTACCTCATTGTCTTTCCCTCTCAACTTACTTCATCTTCTTCCCCCCTCCACTTACTTCATCTTCTTAAGGGCGTACTGCCCAAAATGAATAATATAATAATTAGATATATAATTATATATAATATATATATAATTATATATATAATATATATATATATATAAGTAGGCCTTCTTAAACTAAACTTGGATCAGTGTATTAAATATAGATTAAATGTGTATTTAAGCACAGTGTTTACTCAAAGTGTGAAATTTTGGCATCTAATGCAAATTATTTTAGAAAAACTAAATGATGCAAAGATTTCATATTTGGAATATTGGAGGTATTTGAGGAAGTTTATTAATTGAAATAAATATTACTTCAATGAACCTTCAATTAATAGCGTACAAAATTACCAAATAAATGCAATATTCAACTAATTATTTTGTATACTTAAACGTGTGTTATAAATGGAGGGATTAAGTCAATTAATGCCGACTTCTTTTAACTTTATGATGGTACTTCATTCACATTAATATTCAATCTGAACCTCTTGAAAATTGATGCGAGCTGAGGTGATTCATATTTTGCCCCTGGATTTTGAAAATATATCTGATACAACCCCGCAAAGCCGAAACAGAACGGCCTGGTCTGAGGAGAGCAGATAGCTCATCGCTTCTCACTCCAAGTCACTAGCTGTCTGTCCTTGAAACCATAAATATGTCGCCAGTAGTTTTGGCATGTTTGTGAAGCTTATCACCCTAACCCAGCACCATCTCTCTTTAGGGATTGTCACCTGGCTCTCCAGTTCTCAAGTGGAACTATTGATGAAAAGATTTTTTTCAATGTGGTTAAGTGTAATTGCATTTAATGTCTTTAGGGATGTGTGAAGTGTATTAATTGTGGAAAAACAATTTTTATTATTTAAAAAAATGGCCCCACAAAAGTTTAAAGATGGCAGAAGATATGTAAAAGGAATAAGCATTCCAAGGCAATGAAACTCTTTTACGAAAAAATTCGGAAAGCTCAAACCTCTAATAAGTTGGGGAAATGACTTCGAACCTATATTATACTATTTAACTTAAGTGATTAACTTTTTTTTGAAAATTCTTTTTTAATCTAGAACTAAATCCGGAACCTCCAACTTAGCACGTCAATATCTTACCACTGAGCTATTTAGGGCTAAACACCAACTTATTAGCGGTTTGGGCTTTCCGAATTTCTTCGTAAAAGAGTTTCATTGCCTTGGAATGCTTATTCCTTTTGCCTTTTACATATCTTCTGCCATCTATACTGCCGTTTGAATTTTTTGAATTAATTTTAAATGGTTTCTTGGATATAATTTGTAAAGCAGAAGTCACTAACCTTTATTTAGCTGCGGACCACATAAATGTTTTACCAAAACGCTGTAAACCACTTATTAACTATTTAGCAAAATAGTTTAGAAAACATCTTTAAGAATGACCTTGAACAAAGAATACAGCGTGAGATGAAAGCCTATATTTGAATTAGTTAATATGTATGCACAACTGTGCAGCATGTTAAATAAATAAAGATAAATTACTTTTTAGTCATATTGGCCACGAGATGAAATTTGTAGGTTAATATATCTTTCTTCTTATAAATAATTTGACTAGCCCGTTTCCGGCAATATAAATGATGAGGAAATGACTGAACAGATCTTGACAAACGACCACTCATTTTAATGGTTAAAAGTCCAGGATGTCGGGGAAAAATAATAGTTTTCCACGAAAACGCGATTTTCACAGAGAATTTTCAGTTTTCCATTCTTTGTTTAATCATAATGGAAACCGTTATTAGCTGCATGGCTGTAAATCTCTAAATAAACTATGTCATCTTGGCTAAAATATAATAACTCAATCTTCATTAATTGTTGGTCCGAGCACATAACAATTTTCTCTTTGGACGCTGGTCATAACACATCTAAATTGAGCTGCCTTAATTGGGGAAATATTTATATTTTATTGGACTGTTATCGTTAATTGGAATTTAAATCAATAATATTGAGTATAATTTGAAAATTAAAAGTTTAAGTTGTTAAGCTCGTGAAAATAATTGTCTACGTTTTGTTTCACGCATGATATAATTATTTTTAAATATGTTTTGATATGTATTGTAAGCCCAAAAACAATAAAATTATCTTGAATAATGTTTAGAAAAATATCCATTTTAACTATCTAAGTATACATTTTAATGTTATTTTTTTTTCTTTCAAATAATGGGTTTTTATGTTAAGTTTATTCTAATAGTAACACAATACAAATATATAGGTTAAGGTATATTTTCATTTTACCGCTTAATTTTGAGGGTATATTTAAAATTAGTAATGTTTTGTGTACCGCATATATATTCTTCACATTCTTACGAATAGGCCTACAATAAATTTACTTATGTTTCCATGTTGCTAATTAATTTTGAGGGAATGATATTTCAAATGTTTGAGTACCACATCTATATTTTCACATTCTCTCTCTCAATCAGATTCTCTCACTCACACACACTCTCTCTCCCTCACACACTCACACAAACTCACGCACTCCCTCCCACACACACTCTGTAAAACACTCTTTTTAATAGTCTTTTCTTGTTATCTCTGTTACACATTATCCCTCTCTCTCACACACACTCTTTATACTCACAAACACGCTCTATCACATAATTTCTCTCACAGTATCTTTATTATACTCTCTATCTTAATCTCTTTCTCAAACGCTTTCTATCTCTTAAAAGCTCTTTCTCTCAAACGTTATTTCTATCTCTTAAATGCTCTCTCACAAACGTTCTCTCTATCTCTCAAACTCCTTCTATTTCAAACGCTCTCTCTCAAAATCTCTGACTAAAACTCCCTATCTCAATCTCACTCTCTCTAACTCTGATTCAAACTGTCTATATCTCAATCCCACTCTCTCAAACTTTATTTCTCTCAATTTATTTTTCTAACTCTTTCTCCCAAACACACACTCTCTCTCTTTAACTCTCACCCTAACTCTCTCACAATCTAATTTTCTCTCTCTGAACTAATCTCTCCAAAATAACTTTATCTTTCGAACTCTCTCTTCCGTACCCTCACATTTTCTCTCTCCTTCACACAACATCCCTCCCAAAATTTAACACGCTTTATTTCCCTCTCTCTTTCTCTCTCTCACACACACAATCACACTCACACACTTAATTACGCATTCTCCCTTACCTATTGTATATTTCTCTTTCTCTCTTTCTCTCTCTCACACACACAATCACACTCACACACTTAATTACGCATTCTCCTTTACCTAGTGTATATTTCTCTTTCTCTCTTTCTCTCTCTCTCACACACACACTCTCTCTCTCTCTCTCTATATTACACATACTCTCACTGTCATTTGCACACTCTCCCTCAATTTATTTATCAATTATTCATTTTCAGTTTCCTATGCTCACTTTCTCACAACTCACACCCACACTCTCATTTTCACATTCATACTCACTTTCTCCCATTCATATTTTCACACTCACCCACATACTTACACAATCACAAATTCAAACACTTTCATTTTCACTATCACATTTTATCACTCTCTCTATCATATATCTTATAAATAATTTGATAAGCCCGTTTCCAGTAATATAAATTACGAGGAAACGACTAAACAGATTTCGACAAATGAACACTCATTTTATAGATAAGGTAATCAGGATGCCGATAAAAATAGTGTCCTAAAACTAAAACCCAATTTTCTTAATAAATTTTAATTTTTTTTCTTCTGTGTGTTCATCTGTACAATCATTCTTTGTTTACATCACCATGGAAGCCATGATGTGTTTATCTGTATATTGGTAAATAAAATATTTGTCTTTGTTTAAAAATAATACCAGCTCAATCGTTAGGTACTTGAGTGGGTCTGTGAAACTAATAGATATAGATCTGGGAGAGGGGTAATTTTAAAGTTCCCATCGGGCTTTTAAGGGGGTAATTATACGTTTTGATTCAAATTACACACAGAAAACTATCAAATCTAAGAAAAGTCGATAGTCTTTGACGAGTAAACTTTTAACTAAAAAGTGAGTGAGGGCTTATGATAGAGATCATTTCCCAATAAAAAAAAGTTTAAAATACATTTTAGTGCAATAATCTGCAACCATCGCTGCAACAAACAATTAGTTAATATATAGTTTTATTTTTTAGTGTCTCACACCTCTTTGGTCGAGAAAAAAAAAGTGATTGTCAAAAAAATCAAACTCGAGATTTTGATTGATGTCGACGTTTCATGACCCATTAAATCCGAAAAAACCTTTTTTAATAATGTCAGTCTAATGCTCTGACTAGAGACGAAACTATTTTACCAATTGGGCTAAAACTTGGAATATGGGGTTTTCATAAGGTTTCTCAGAGTTTTTTTTTTAAATAATCTATATAATCTTAAAATTAATGATAGTATTTTTTTTACTTAGGGGTGAAAAGAGAAAAAAAGAAGATTATATCCAACTCGAATCAATTAAAATTCGTATATATATTGTTTAATATTAAAACAAAATGGAAGTTCTCATTTATTCATGAAAATAAATTTGAGGAAACTTCCAATTTTTAAAGTATCTCCGCTCTTCTTCGAGATACAAAATAACTAATCATTTCTAAAATGAAGGCATGTTAAATATAAAAATCATTATCTGATATATATTTTTATAAAACCCATAGTTTCCGAATTATAAATATATATATGTGTGTGTGTGTGTCGTAGGTGAATGGGAAAATCCGGCCTATTGCAAAAGGGACCGTCAATTTACAATGAGCCAGGCTAGTTGGAAAATAATATTATATTTGCTTATCAGCCTGATAACTTTTAGTTTTATTGCAATGAGCCCATACGGCTTTAGGTTATTAAGGAAATGCACATTTGTTCGCTCAATCAGTCTAGTTGATTCCAGGCTTATTGCAATAAGCTCAAGATAGTGAGGGCTTATTAAAAAGTCTACAGCAGAGGTTCCCAAACTGTGGGACGTACGATTATTCTCGATATTATGACGTGAGAAATTAAAGCCGCAAAAAATGGACTCATAAAATCTAATAAATATATTACGACCCAGTCCAACCTAAATTAAAATAGATTCACTCGGTGATTGTAGGGGTGGCAACATTGATTACAGCTCAGAGAGACGGTGCAGCCACACAGTCTTGTAATAAACACGCAAACGGTTTTATCTACTCCAAATTACGGTAATTGTTGGGCTGGTAGGCCATTCCAAAAGTTTGAGAACCGCTGGTCTACAGAATATAATATTTTTCTCTTTCAGCATGTTCTTAAATCAACTTACTAAGTTCCGTACGATTGCAAGGTTTGATTCAAAATCTCAAGTTCAATTAATGTATAGTAAAAAGGATTTATAAAAACGTAACAAACTCTTATGAATAAGTAATGATTATTGAAAAATAATAATACAGATACAAATTTAATAGTTACCTTTCTCTTAGAGAAGAAATATACTCGTTTACAAGTATATTGTGACATTTACCATTATCAATTAACACTTTACACATAGCACTTTTTTTAATTTATTTCTACACGGTAAACTGCTGTGACATTTTGATGTGCACAATTAGTTTGCCTTCTTAGAGGCACACTTTTTCATTTGCACCCCACTCCCCCTTGTTTTTTGAGACTATACACTTGCAACTAGCATATCGCTGGCCCCCAGACTTTGATTCCTAACTATCATCTTGACAAAAAGTTACACATTTTTCTGGAATGTCTTTATGAATTTGTGTGCCAGAAATCTATAGGTCACTTCGATTAGAATGGATTGTAATATATTTATTAGATTTTTATGAGTCCATTTTTTTACGACTTTAATTTCCCACGGCATAATATCGAGAATAATTGTACGTCCCACAGTTTGGGAACCTCAGCTGTAGACTTTTTAATAAGCCCTCAATATCTTGGGCGTATTGCAATAAGCCTGAAATCAACTAGACTGATTGAGCGAACAAAGGTGAATTTCCTTAATAACCTAAAGCCGTATGGGCTCATTACAATAAAACTAAAAGTTATCAGGTTGATAAGCAAATATAATATTATTTTCCAATTAGCATGGCTCATTGTAAATTGACGGTGCCTTTTGCATTAAGCCAGATTTTCCAATTCACCTACGACATATACGAAATAATATATATATATATATATATATATAATTAGAGAAAAGAGGAATATTACACTCACAGAGATTTATTATTTATTATTTACAGTAGCGAGAAAGTCTATGCTGTGCACCCTCCCCACCTTTTTTAAAAAACAAACTAGCCCTTTTGTAAAAAAAAATCTATAAATTTGTTTGTGGATATAACTCAGAAAAAAGTTATCATGCTAGAAAATTACGAAGCTTAGCTCCTTCGGTAGTGCGTCCACCTACGGAGCTAAGGGCCTGGGCTCGATCCCTGATATGGCTGAGAGATGTTTCATTGTTGGAATGTGGGTTTACCCTTTCACAGTGATGAATTGACGGCCGGGGGATGGATTTTGTGTCTGTCCTGGATTTAAGATTAGAGTAATTAGTACAAAGGCGTATAACCTGAACAGGTAGTAAGATACGCGGCGCTAAAATAAAAGTAAACGCAAAAAAAAAGCACCGACTACTTAAAATGGAATCACGTAACATAATTTGTGAGCCACTACTGTATTAGCTAGGTTTAGGCTACAGGCGTGTCCAGATGGACACTAACAGTATGTGCATTTGTGCACAGAATGTCTATATCAATATTCCACCTCCCCCTTTCCCACTCCACCATCATAATATCTTTTTATGTCCTTTATCATCAAATGTTTTTCTAAATGTATTTTCTCCCCTTTGTTCAGTTTTATAGCAACTATCAAAACATAATTTGTAGGTCCAAAGTTCAATTCTAGTGTCCAGATGTCATTTTATAATTTAAATAATATGTAGATGAGGCTATATCCACAATTAACAAATACTCATATTCGACATCATGTAGAGATAATTCTTTAAATACTTTAAATACTTAATCTATTAGTTCGATATATCTGTACATGGCACACTTAGGGTAATTAATATTTATACTTTTATTAATTATACTAGTGTGCTAATAATAAGAAATAACTAAAACAGAGGTAATGTACCCACATTTTTGTTGAGGGACATGGGAAACCATTTAGAATGATGCATCCTGTGTTTACCCGTTCGGGATTTGAACCCTGACCACCATTCATCGGTAAAATAAACTAAATGAGCTTAGTGTTTAAATCACGTTAAGGTTAACTTTAAAAACTGAACCGATGGTTTAGTTCGGTCCCGCGGTGACCTGGCGGTATAGGGGTAAGTAGTCAGACTTCTGTGATAGGAGTTCGGGGTTCAATCTTCGGCCCCGGCACAGATTTATCTGATTACCAAACTCATCCTTCACCTCTGACAAGACGTGTATTATTATTATTATTATTATTATTAATATTATTATTATTAGCACCGCGTCTTACTACCCGTTCGGGTTATACGCACTTAAGCTAATGTGTAATGGTATGGTGATTGTGAGATGAAATGGAGGACCTACAGTTTAACGTGGAATACGAACCACGGTGGAGACCTGGCATTCCTCACATTCACAAGATCCTCACATTCACAAGATGTCTTGTCAGAGGTGAAGGAAGGGTTTGGTAATTAGATAAATTTGTGCCGGGACCGAGGATTGAACCCTGGCCGCCAGCACAGAAGTCTGACACCTTAACCCTAGACCACCAGGTCACCGAGAGGTGTATTAATCACTTCTTGTGAATGTGTGGAATGCCAAGCCTCCACCGTGCTTCGGATTCCACGTTAAACTGTAGGTCCTCCATTTAATTTCACAATCACCCTACCATTACACATTAGCGTAAGTGTGAATTACCCGAACCTTTAGTAAGACGCGGTGATAATATAAATAATGATAATAATAGTTCGATTCCTGACTTACAGTTTTCATTCATAATAGCCAGAGAAGACTGTCTACCTGCTAATCTGCCCCTACTCCACACTCTACTCTACCCTAAACCTCAGCCCAAGAATTTCCAGTGACCCCACCGCTGAAGAAGATAGGTTCTTTGGTTCTCAACGGGACGAGCCGTTAGCAACAACTTTTACCTTTTCCTCGGCGATACAAACGCTATCTTACGGATTTTTCTCAACATTAGCTCTGTACAATTAACGTTAACCTCTTTAATACTATCATTGTTTTACCCGCTACACTGCACTCACTGTCTTACCCCCTTCACTTACTTCATCGTATTACCTCCTTCCCTACCCTAACTGTCCTACCCCCTCCCATACTCTCAATGTTATACCCTCTCCACTACCCTCAATTTGAGACTCCTCCACTATTCTCACTGTCTTAACCCATTTACTACCTTCAATTTCTTACACCCTCAACTGCCCTCACTGTCTTACCCCTCCACATACCTACCTGTCTTGCACCCTCATTTACCCTCATTGTCTTACCCCCTCTACTTATTTAATAGTCTTTACTCCTCCACTAGCCTCACTGTCTTGCCCTCTCATTTGTCCTCACTGTCTTACCCCCTCTACATATTTAATCGTCTTAACTCTTCCACTAGTCTTACTGACCTACCCCCTCCACTTACTTCATCATCTTAATAATCCTCCACTACTCTCACTGTAATAACCCCTACACTACGCTCTCTTATCCCTTCCACCGCCTTAATTGTGTTGCCCCCTTAACTTACTTCATCAGTATTACCTCCACTACCCTCGTTTTAATACCCCTCCCCTACTCTCATTGATTTATTCTCTCCTCTACCCTCACTGTCTTACTCTTTCCCTATTTTCATTGTTTTAATCTCTCCACTACCCTCACTGTTTTACCTCCTCTCTTAATCTAAATGTTCACTTTCACTGTCTTACCCCCCTCTCCTACTCTCATTATCTTACCCTCTCCACTACCCTCACAGTCTCCTCCCTCTCCTACTCTCAATGTTTCACCTCTCCACTACCTTCACTGTTTCACCCTCTCACCTATTATCACTGCTTTACACTCTCCGCCAGCCTCGCTCACTGTTTTCTGACACAATATTTTTCGGGATGGATGTGACTAAAAAACTTTATGAAATAGCTCAAATTAAGCTTTGACAATTATTTTTTAGCATTTCCATCCTCATCGCTAGTCCACTGATTAATCTGTTAAATAAACTTTGTCTGAAACATATATGCTGAAAAAAAATAATTCCATCTTAGAATCAATTAGATTAGTTAGTTGGGGTTTGTATGTTGTGTTTGTGTTATAACAATCCTACAGAAGCCATTAAACACTTAAATAACTTTCTGGAATATCATAATATTTACCAGCCGCACGTTTGACCACTTGCTATTATTAATGATGGAAAGTTTGGGGTTTGAATTCAGACTGGGTGAACTGAGGGTGAAATTTCCTGAACGTTTTCACACACAAATTATATCTTTCTAATCCTTATTCCATTAGTGTAAATATGCGAGTAGCTATGACTGGCAAGGAGAAGTGGTGCACAATAAGAAATAATAGAATAAAAAGCGTCGCGTGTGAACAGGTTCCGATCTTCCGTGCGCGCTCAGTACGATAAATCCAAGTTATCTCCCGCGCGAATCAGGAATCTCGCGTGAGGTTCCTTGTGGGCGCTAGACACAAAGAGAGAGAGAGAGAGAATGCCCATTAAATCTACGAGGAAGAGGGTGGTTATTTTGGTTCTCAAGGAACTGGCAAGTTTATATTTCAGTGAGGTACATTAGGCCGCCTCGCAGAACACAAGTAAGGTGTTATCTAGTGGCCCAAGCACTCAACATGGTCCTTATCTAGAAACAATGTAGTGAGGATATCCCCAAGAACACTTAACTTACTTGTTGGGGTTTAAGGTTAAGGTGGAAGTGTAGAGAAGTCGAGTTTAGGTGAGTGTTTTTGCAGTTTTTATAGCAAAACAATGTTTTGACTAAAATATATAGAATATAGTTCCAGTACAAACATAGAGTTTAATTTTATTCACATGGTGATATCAACAGTGTTGTTGAGTATCTGTCATGAGCATAGTGACATTAGAATACATACTTTTTAAATGAAGAGAAAAAGTTGTCATTCAATTCAAGGACACCCTTTACAGATATCACCATGTAAAGAAAATTAAACTCTATGGTTTTACTGGAGCAATATTTGATTCATCTATGCCATAAAAAATTTGCTATAACATTTTTTGCTATAAAAACTGTAAAAACACTGTCCTTAACTCACATTCCCTAAACTCCCACCTAAAGATTTAAATTTAAGCTAAGGGGAGAGTTAAGGGTTCCATTCTAAAGGGTTTTTAAATATTTAAGATATTGTTCTTTCTCACTAATATCCATTTGGTATACACGCATATATATATATATATATATATATATATATATATTTTACAATAATGTAGTAGAGATTAAGAAGGTAGTATTGAGAGGAAATATGCCAACGTTTGCGTGGAGGGAGAATGTGAAGCCATCTAGAAAAAAGCACTTTAGTTCAACAAGCCAGGATTCAAACATCAACCTCCCCATCATCGGCAAACAATACTTAATTAATCTGGCACTGAACGACATTTGGGATCCGGCTGTTTATATAGAAAATCCAATTACTAACTAACTTTATTTTAGAACACACACAACAGCCAGTCCTCCAGTTGTTATACCATAGCTGTTAAAGGATAAACCTCAATTCTTCAAAAACACTTTTTTTTCGCCCGGTTGGATATCAAATCCAAGAATAAAAAAATATGCTTGGAGAATATATAGATCATGAAGAGCGATGGAAGGCATTAAACACTATATTTCCAGAAATGGTGCTGGGGTTGTATGGGCTTACGCGTCACTCTCATGTTGATCTGAATATTTTCTGACGATAATGTTGGTACAATTCCTATAAAATTATACCATACTCATTCCTAGTTTATGCATATAGTTCGGTAGGGAACTAAGAGGGTGTGGAGGAAATAAAGCTTTATTAGAATTTAGAAATATAATAAATTTATTATTTACAATTTAAACACTTTCTCTATACCACGTATTTATGTAAAAATATAAATGATTATACAACACGATTCAATTTTATATATCTATCTTTTTTCCCTCCCAACAAATATATTTAAAAAAAGTGCAACGTTTCATGATTATTTTGCTGAAAGTATGTTAAAACCTATAATCCCCCATTACCCTACTGATATTTTCCCCCTATAGCAGAATCCGATATATTTGTTGTTACACTACGTGGGCATTTGCCCAAAACATAGCTTATCAAAGGATTTAAAACTAATATCGCCCATCTGTTGTGGTAGGGTCGAACCGTTAAAAAGCGCTCATAACAAACAAATACCAGCAACCAACAGAATCCGGATTCAATCTTCACACCGTGTGCAAGCGTAATGTACGTCTATATTTAGACGGTAAAAAAAACTTCATAAAATCAAATTAGTTTTATTGCGAGAAAACATTGTGTTTATTTTTTACCAGATCATAATCATGCGTTCAAGCGGGCATAAACTGAGCTGAGGGCGGTAATATTGTTTTATTGTTTCAATAAAAAATATCAAAAGCGCTTTCATCGTGGACAAGCTATGCTCTAGGGATGTAATAAGGGTCCAAGAGGAAATGAACTGTTTCGTAAGCTTTGACAGATAGAAAGTAGGTCCTTTGTCAATTACATTTTTTTATAATGTTGAAAGCTTTTTTACATTTTTGTATACGTAAGAGTTTATATGAACGTATGAATGGATGTATGTATATATGTGTGTGCACGCGCGCGTGTATGTATGTATGCGTATTGTGTGCATGCATATGTGCGTGTGTAGGCAGACACAAAAGTATATATATATATAAAATTATATATGTGTGTATTTTTCTATATGTGAATATTTTGTGTGTATGTATATATTATGTGTGTCCATGTGTGTATATATAGGTACGTTTGTAAGCATGCATGCATGCATGAATATTTCATCAAGTTGAACAGGGAAGCTTATTGTGGTTTATTACTTCTCAAAATTCATGGCAATGGTTTTTTTAATCATCATTGGTTATATTTTCTGTTTATTGCAAACTCCGCCAATCAGTTGTTTTTGTTAATTCCTCCCCTTCAATCATTTCTAAATTTTCAACCAATATTTTTAATCGTGTCCAAAGCAAGACACAAGCTAGACCTGCCAGATTAGGGACCGTGAAACTTCTATAAACTCAACAAGTGAGTGCAGTGCAAGAAGATTGGGCCAAGTGCAGGAGGTGTGTATTACACTTGGGCTCAGTGCTTTGACAGAAGATTGGGCCAAGTGCAGGAGGTGTGTGTTACACTTGGGCTCAGTGCTTTGACAGAAGATTGGGCCAAGTGCAGGAGGTGTGTGTTACACTTGGGCTCATTGCTTTGACAGAAGATAGGGCCAAGTGCAGGAGGTGTGTGTTACACTTGGGCTCAGCGCTTTGACAGAAGATAGGGCCAAGTGCAGGAGGTGTGTGTTACACTTGGGCTCAGTGCTTTGACAGAAATGGCGATTTTGTATGAATTAAGATTCACGCAGAGAATTATTGGTACCAAGATATATTTAACTATGGTGTACTAGGGGTTATGCCTGCCTCCGACAGGAACCATATCATATTCCACGTGAATTCTGTCTCCTGTGGTTTTTATGTATATGGCAAATCCTACGTGTTCAGACGTAATTTGTTTTATAAACCACCTGCGCTGGTCAACAATCTTCCTAGATACCGATTTTGATCCAAATTGAACTCGATTTATAGGTAACGTTTACCATATTGGATTTGCTATCTTGGATTTTTCAAGTTTTGTATATATTAATTTTATTGAAGACGGCAGGGATGGCAGGATCCATAGCACTCATAACAAATTTCAGCTCTTCAGAGTATCGGGAAGTTGGAAAAGAACCCTTAAAGGACATACACTACATGTGTTTTTATATGTATATAATTTTCATTTTGCTAGCGATCTCATATATTCATAGGGGTTTATTTAATTTTTGAATTAGGAAAAGCTTTGATTTACTAAAATTATTAGCTAAAACACGTAACCTACAGTAAAAGTAGTTTGTTTGAAAAATTTACATATAAAGAAGACTTATTAATACTACTAGCTATATAAATTTTATACTTGTAGCATATCCATGCGACACAATTGTTTGTCGATAATCGTCTAACTGAAATAATGCTGTGTTCGGCTGGATACTAATAAATGTCTCATGCTATTTTCACAATAGTTGATTATTACATATTGTTAGAAAGATATATTTCCATGAGGATAAATATTAACATACAGTTTAATACCCTAACATATGTGTGATACTGAGTGCAGAAATGCTATGAATTGCATATTGCCAGTAAAATTTGTCTTTACAACGCCTAATACAACCTTCATATTTATAATGTAAGCCCTTGATTTACGAGTGATAATACAAGAATAACAGAATTGTATTGCAAGTTGCTACGAATATTGGTTTCACGGCGTTTAATTTGGTGTTGAGACAATGATGTTAGAACATAGACCCCTGATTCTTGAGTGATACTATAAGCACAACAACAATGTATTACAGTTTTCTTAATACCTATCTCGCGGCGTCTAATTTGGTGTTAAAACAATGTTTGGACATATACCCGTGACTTACGAATGGTATTATAAACATAGCTGTAATGTATTGCAATTTTGTAATAATATCCATATGACGGCATCCAATTTGCTATTGACCCATTAATATTTACAATTTAAAGTCCCTGATATAGAAGTGATACTATTTAAACATAAGCTATTTATGACCCGCCCCAGTGGCGTAGTTGGCTAGCGCGCTAGTCTTGTTGAGATCTACCGCTGAGGATGGGGAGATCGAAGCTCGAATCTCAGTCGGGTGATTTTTCCTAAATGGTTTTCCACTTTCCTTCCACGCAAATGCGGGCTCACTTCCTCTAATTGAACCTTCCTAATCCATTAGCGTAATTAGTACTTATAGCGTACAACCCGAACGGGTAGTAAGACGTGGTGCTAAATAAAAAATAAAACTATTTATGGAAAATAATAGTAATTTTTATTCTATGGCGTCTAATGTTAACGATACACTGTTAATGGCAACAATAAATAGCACCATTATTTAATAACTTTTAACACTTTATGGCATTTTACAAACATATTTATTTAATTCGTAATTTAATATGTTATAATAATTTTTATTATTTTTAAACCAAGCTCTTTTTATATTAATCCTCTAATGCTAGAACTTACTTCATAGACATAATAATTTTAAATAAATTAAACCTTTTATTATGATAAATTAATAAAACAACTTTTAACATTGTAGTTAAAATGTTTGGCTCCATCAGGTATAAATTAAAAAGGTTTTGATACAGGTGCACGTGCATTTGCGTGAAGAGGGTATGAAAGCACTACCCTTATTCATCCATGAGAGATTTTAAGTCCGACTTACCCTTCACAGGACGTATAGTAAACTAATATAAATGATTTTCAATCTTGTTTGAACTCAAATTTCTGTTTTACACGTAACCACACCTAATTGGAAACTCTATTATTTATGAGCACTCTATTTTTTTTTGTGACGTTTATTTTATTCAGTACATAAATATTTGTGCATTTGAAATAATAATTAGCTTGTTAATTGATATTAACCTTTAATTGGTGGTGGAGTAGATAATCAACTTCCTCGCACAAAAGGAATAGTCCAACAACACAGACCAGAGAGAAATCTCCTAGAACACAAATTCACCCCTCCTCCCCCCTTTCTAAACACAAACAAAACCCAACACAACAGCTGTGTGTCGCCATGGTGACGGCACGCGCTGCCTGCTTGCTCACAATCGACGCTAGCGCCGTGGCGGGGGTCCAGTGGACACCTTGGGGACTGAATGCCGGCCAGTCTCGCGTAGGACGCCGTCCCGACGACGACCAAGACGCTGAAAACCACTCTGGGCTACGACCGTAATCGAAATCATTCCCGCGGTTTAGTAAACTTCAGTCATTTTCTTAATGACATTTATTATTGGAAAATATGTTTATGAAAAGTGAACGATAGACCTAAACTAATTATTTATATTTAATTGTTTATAACACGTAAACATTTTTAATTTTGATATTCATGAACACACAAATGGAGTCGATTATTAAAGTTGTTGTTTAAGTGTACGCTGTAAACATAAGTTCTAATTCTCTTTAACTTACACTTATCTACTCTATATTTTAATGAGAACAAATATACAATTTTGCTGTCATCAATAAAGTAGATTTGTATAAATTATAAACTTTAAAAAAAATTGTAAACGGTGTCGGTGTAGGTACGAGACATGTAGTTTCCTGAACGCCTGTTGCTGTGTTGACTGGAACTGACGTCACCATGGGGAAGTTCACTACGTGCCATCTGTGGATGTTATCGTGGGGGCTGCTGCAAATAGGTGAGGATACATTCTTTTTTATGAATGCTTTTTAACCCCATTCCTTTTTACTCCACAAACTTGTATTTTAGCCATTTACTTTATTCACTTTAGTATACTCGAATTGGTCGCAAAAGAGATCGATACAAACCACGACAAGAGTTTACAATTTTTTTAAATATAGTTTAAGGTAAGAAGGAAATCACCACGAGTCAGTAAGTATTTTAAGACACGAATATAAATAAATTAAAATATGATCTGGAATATGGATTTTGTACTTTGGTGTGACGGCCATAATATCATGTGATCATATGAGATCGTATAGCTCAGTTTATTTCCCCCCTGATACCCTTACTCTCAGTAGTATTTAAAAGAGTTCTAGACTAAATCTTAACTAAAGTATATATACCCTAAAAATAAATTGACATTTCAGATACTATATAATCTCAAAGCAATAATTTTAATATATTTTGTGACTTATAATTTGGAGCCTTTTATTAAAATAAAATTATAGTGCTCAAACCTGTACAATTTGAATGTATTTCTTATCTAAAAAACTTTTTGTATGGGAGACAATTACTCTTACCACCCAAATTATTGGCTTAATCTTTCGTAGAAATTGACAACTTGAACAAAGTTCTGTTTCGTGTCGTTATACTTTACAACCCCGGAAAAAGGAAAGTTCCGCATTATAACGATAAAGCTGCCAGACAAAGTTTGAAAGCCTCGAGGCTGGCACAGGAAAAGCGCACAAGAAATATCAAGAAAACTATTCATATCAGACGCTCAGAATTCTTTAAAATGCTTACACTAAAATTTATTTTAAATTTTGTTTGTATATTTTGTACTTAATATATACATTTAAAATATAATTTTATTATTATGTTAAATTTTAATAGCTAACAGCATATTTAAATAAATATTTGCTACGGATCATGTGGAGCACATTAATCTAACTACAAGTCGCTAACATTGTTTTAGTGATAAAATTAATAGATTATGATCATAATTATCCATCATAGACTCCGCCTTAAAATAATAGAATATGTGTGAACTTTGGCATGGGATGAATCTAGATATCTCAGTGATAGAGCATTGTCGCGTTGATCAAAAGGTAATAGGTTCGATTTCTACGTCTGGATACATTTTAAATACATATTTAAATTATCACAATCGGTTTCTCTAAATAGTTTCAAACTATTAAATTAGATTATCACCAAGATCTAAAATTATACTTACAATTCATTTTTAACACTTGATCCCTATGGTCTCGTTATTATTAAATATACACCGCATCATACTACCCGTCCAAGATATTCACATATTTACACTAATGGGGTAGCGATGAAAAAAGCTATAATTTAGAGTAAATGTTACTGCATTTTCCGGACGGGTGATTAGAATTTGTATCTAGGAAAAAAAATACATTCGTTCAGAATTCGAACCATAATCTGTTCATGACCAAAAAAACAGAAGCCTTTGTAAGCATGTTCACTGGAGAAGGTTATTTTCGTTTATATAAACAAACTTTAACAAACGTATTTTGATGTAATTAATTGAAATATCGTTAACAGGCTTTACATTATACTATATTTTTAAAGAACTAATTAAAAGGGACGTATTTACTCAAGTATATTTTTATCCTCATTTTTTCTTAAGAATATAATTAGTATTTATAATTAACATCATCTCGCCACATAAGAATAATTAATTACAAATAATACAATATTTTGTCACATTATTTAAATTATTCAGTACTACTAATTGGAAATCAAGAAATTAATTAACATAATGACTAATTATTTTAAGAAACCCATTAAAAATAAAAATAAATAAACACTATACCACTCGGCTCTATATAAAAATGTTTTTTATGCTAATTTTCAACATCAGTAGTGGATACAGAGCGGGGTTTAAAGGGGGCGATAGCTTAGAAAATAGTCACAAATGTTGAAACCAATACCGTAATGTTGTGAAAAATGACTAACCCCTCCCTCGCCCTATCATCTACATGACCTTAGCATTAACTCTTTCAAGTTAGCTCTAATGTGCAAACAAGAAAGTGGCTTAAACTAAGAATCTTCAGTAATTAGATCAATAAAATAAGTGTGTTAAAGGTTTATTTTATTAAAATACCTACATATTTTTTCTACTAATACCTACTAAAACATTTCAGTCCCATTAAAATATTTATTACTTTTATTGTGACATTGACTTTTATGTTTTTTTTGTATTAAAATTATAAATTTGTTAATCAAATTGTTTTTTCTTAAAAATATGATTTTTAATACTATTATTATTGATTAAAATTATTTTTTTACAAACTAGCATTATTATTATTATTAAAGTTATAATTGAGGCATTAATAGATTATGTAATCTTATATTTGTAAACTATTTAATTGCTGACATTAAGAATAAGTTTTAAAATGGGTTTTCATAATGTTGTTTTAAAAACTTTAATATAAGAAATAGATAGTAAACATATAAACCATGACAATACACATGATAATTTTTAGCATAAATATAAACACCAATGGAGATGGTTCGAATGTAGTTTGTCTGTTTTTATTTCAAGCTGAAAGTGGGTTTTAAATGTTTATTTCAATTCCCTCTTAATATATTTGCTTGGCAGGTTTATTTTAATTATATTTATTAATCTTTCTCCTTAACATTTAGTGATTGTAACCATGTGTTAAAACACAGAAATTATAATCAGTTGTATGCATACTAGAACTAAAAAATATAGCATTTGTCTATGTAAAACTACTCGAAGGAAAATATTTTCACATTGCTGTATTTATTATAGGAATGACAGCTCAAAAGCTTCAAAACCATTATAAAAAACTACTCAATTTTCTTATCACGTGATACTGGGAATTTTTTAAATAAAAATTTATTTTTGAGGAAAGCTGAATCTCTTACCATCTATGCTTCCTTCGTAACTGCGACACTTCCCCTGAAACGTCCTTGTAAATGAGTTAATTCAACCTTTCATTAATTAAAAAACATGAAGGAATATTTTTAACTATATAGGAACACGTTTCTACATTTTAAACTTAGTGAGCTATATTTTTTAAACAAAATACCACTTATTAAACAATGCATGATTTCTGAACATCTGCATATCGTCTCAGCTTTCTGGTAAGAGGCCTGCTTGGAAATACATTTAAAGACATTACTTTCAATGGCAAATCTAGTTTTTATAAAAGTCCATCGCTTAAAATAAAAATAAATAAAAACATGACAATTGAGAATAGTACTTTACATTAATCAATGTGGTTTTTATTTCTGTCTATGCGCTTACCTAAAAGAGTTATTTAATTATTTAATCAAATAGATTGGTATAAGGAAGATGATTTAAAAGCAATGCATTGGCATGATAATGCAGTTAGATGAAAAACCACAGTGAAACATCATATGTGGAAACAACTCCCCCTTCCTTTTCCCCCAATCGACAGAGTTTCAAACTTTTTGTATCTGCCAATTCATATTAACCACACCGGTGGGCACATGGTCTAGATGTCAGGCTCATCTAATCTAGTTTGATGGTGACGGGGAATTCGTGGTTTGAATTCCGGTAGGGTGTACTGAGATTGTTTGGTTATAAATGGTTTTCACTCTTCCTTCACGCCATTTTGGGTAAATTTACTCTATGATCTGTTGATTTTTCTTTCTCATAGCTACCCTATTTGTGTAATAAATGCGCATTGCCCAGACGAGTGGTAAGAAGCGAAGAAAAATATATAACGTGAGCTGCTGCATAGAGCTTACAAGGTAACGTCATGATCCTCGGGGCAAAGGAAGGTTTTCAATTCCCGGGTGGAATCTTTAAGGGGCAGTTAACAAGAAGCATATAAGAGTTACGTAGGTCATCATGACCAGCGCAACTTAAAAATAACCAAGCTATGTTTTTTTTATGTATAACGAGTTAGCAATAATATAATAGCGGTGTTTGCTTGTAATTAAAATGTTTAAGGGTGTATAATAAAATAATAATGTATATTAATAGAACTATAACAGAAACAATAAAACAATAAATGTTTTAATGAAATAATTGTTGTTCTGATTGATATATTTATCATTTTTTATTCGTTACATATTGATTACAGGACAGAAAATAAGACAACAACACGTCACAACAGAACTATTCAATGGTCATAGTTTAAAGTCGAATGGACTAAATTGGGCAAGATTTGCCTGGTTAGTAAAAAAGCCACTTCAAACTACAAAATTTATGAATATATATATATATTTATATATATATATTTATATATATATATATATATGTGTGTGTGTGTGTGTGTGTGTGTACATCTGTTACACCTTAAAAGGGAAATTGGCCATTTCATGAATTGGGCAGATTTCTGCCAATTCTGTGAAGTGGCTTCTTTACTTGTCCATTTTACTAACCAGGCAAATCTTGCCCAATTTAGTCCAGTTCATAAATTTGGTAGTGTTTGGAGCTGCCTAGTTAATGGATTTAACGAGTTTTTGCCAAGTTTGTCAAATGCACAAGCAAAGAAAAGGTATGGTCCAAACTTTTAATGGTTTTAGATTGAAAGATTAGGTTTAGTTAGGTTAGGCTAGTTTATCATTCTTAACATATAATACAGGAAAACTAATTTCAGTTAAGCCTATAGGATAGTAAACTAATTTCCATTTCATGAACTGGTTAAGATTTCATCAATTTTCTCCCAATTCGGGAAATGGTCAGTTTCACAAATAGGGTGTTACATAAGCTCCATATATATGTATGTTCTACCTGGCGTCTTACTACTTATCTATGATGTACAAATTTAATTGAATTAATTGAGAAGGTTGGAACAGGGTAAAATTTAGAGGAAGTCTACCCATATTTGCGTTGAGTGAGAGTGTAAAACCATTTATAGGACCAACCTTAGTTTACCTAGGTGGTATTAGAACTCTTACCACCTTGTCCTCAGTAAACCAGACTAGATGAGCTTGACCTTTATTATGCTTACCCATAATTGATGGTATCTTATTTATTACAACGCTTATTTTATTATTTCTACACTTTCTTATCATTGAGATTAACCTAAGAGAATAGTTTGAGGAAGGTACTGGAAAATATCCTGTTTTAGGATGCAAAACCACATATTGGGGAATCCATATCCAGTATAGCTAGTAGAAGTTGTGTACTTGTCTCTTAAAACAGTCAGATAAATTATCATTGCAATCAATCCCACTGGTGCAGGTTAAAAATTAATGTTTTTAAAACATATTATTATAAATTACCAGGAATAATCTCTCTCGGTGGTCTTAAAACTTTTAAATTATCATAAACTGTCCTTATGGTCAGGAATTTCAATTATTTTAATGGATGTTTAACTTGCATTTTAAGAACCAATTGTTTATATAATCACACAACATAAAAACTAGCTTAACTCTAGAAAATACACAACATTCAGTTACCTAATTGTTAATTCATAACTGTGGAAGGGGAAACCCCAATTTCCTCAATTATATAGTTTTAGGCCCTGCTCTAAATCGATCGCAAAATCATTAGTATAGTTGAAATTAGCACTTATTAATTGAAATATTTGAATTTAATATTAATGCATATTTTTAGAATTATATAAACTTTTTTTAACAATGAGGTGACACAATGGTTAAATAATTTTATAATAATGGAAATTGATAAAAATAAATAAAAAGGTAAAATGAATAAAGCCCACCTAGGGAAAGAGAAAAAATGAGTGAATAATCCAATGCACAAATGTGACATCTTTCTTTCTTCTATCGTATGTATTATAAAAGTCAAACACAAATGTTGATACAAATAAAGTAATATTTCAGCATTGTTACCTTTATCAAACAAAAAGAAAAACGGGAATACACTTCACACAAATAATGAGTTAACCGATTTAGAATTAAAAAATAAACTTTTTTCTAAGAGTTTTTTTAATTAAAAAAGAATATTTCAGTATTTTTGTACTTTAAAGTGTATCTCCTCTTATATTTTGGCTGATAAAGGCAACAATGCTGAAATATTGCTCAATTTGCGCTAACATTTGTGTTTGACTATTTCTAATACATACGATAGAAGAAAGAAAGAAGATGTCATCTTTGTAAATGGGATTCATTCCTTATTTTTCCTCTTTCCCTAGGTGGGCTTTCTTCATTAAATTTACACTCAATAGTTTATTTTACATTTTCTATATTTTGATCAATTTATATTATTATACAATTATATTCCTGTTTTTAACATACATTATATAAATATTGAGGGTTTCTCTTCAGTCTTCAGTTAGGTAAAGGTGACCTGGTGGTCTAGGGGTAAGGTGTCAGATTTCTATGCTGGCGGTCGGGGTTCAATCCTCGGTCCCGGCAAAGATTTATCTGATTACCAAACCCTTCCTTCACCTCTGACAAGACGTGTATTAAACACAACTTGTGAATGTGAGGAATGCCAGGCCTCCACCGTGGTTCGGATTCCATGTTAAACTGTAGGTCCTTCATTTCATCTCACAATCACCCTACCATTACACATTAGCGTAAGTGCGTATAACCCGAACGGGTAGTAAGACGCGGTGCTAATAATAATAATAATAATAATAATAGTTAGGTAAAATAATACATTCTGCCCGAGTTCAAATGCTTTTTTTAGTAAGACACGGTGCTTAAACTGAAACTTAACCAATTTGGAATATTGTTTATGGCTGAACAAGGTTTTATTTATTTGAAGCACTTAGCGACTGACTGGTTCTATCCGCACAAAATAATTTTTGTGAACGAGAGCGAACGGGCCTACCAATTTTGCCAGGAAATGTATTTTCACACACCTTTCAGGGTATTTTTTATATGCCACAATCAACATGGGGTCAACGGCTTTACTTCCCATCCTAAAGAAGTTGTGTTACTGACTTTTATCGCCCAAGGAAAATCTGTCGACTCCAGCTGGGTTTGAACCCACGAACATCGTGACCTGGGGTAAACGCTTCGCCCGAAGAACCGAGGTCGACAACTGAATAAGTTGATTGTAGACAAACAAAAATTTGTGAAGCATTGCCATAGACGAAGTAATTCAAGGATAACCTTGTTTTACTATCCGTTAAGATTATTCGAATATTTACACTATTGGGGTGTGGATGAGGGAAGAATAATTCAGTGGAAATGTACCTGCATTTACGTGGAGGAAGATTAAGAATCAATTTAGAAAAATACACCCCCAGTAAATCATCACAGGATTCAAACTTCAACCTACCCCTCATTGGAAAATCAAACCTGACATGACTAATGCCTTAGAACACGTACCAATCTGTGTGGCTATTAGGTTAAATATCATCCGGTTCATTCAATTAGTTTAAATTTAATATATTACAAGCTCTTTAATAAATAGCGTTACAGTTACGTGTAACTTTAAATACCAACTTTCTATCCATCCCTCTATTCGCTCGGGTAGCCAGTCTGGGTTAGCATTTAGATAAGACAACTGGTATGAAGGAGTGCTGCTATATGAGCAGAATATCAACTATTACATCTTTTATCTTTTCATAACCTTCTCACGTTCCATTTTACTCGTGAGCGTCCCAATGTTGAAAACATCTTAGGTTCAAGAAACCTTTTATAAAGTTTACTTTTTTACCTCTGTCTTTTGGGTGAAGGATTATATATACTTTTATTTGGTATAACCGGCATTGGTGAGCACGTGAAAAAAATACCAATATTGTCCAGTCTAGTCTAGCCTGTTTATTTTTTATTTGTATATCAATTTCAATCTATTGGAAAATATAAACGTGAGCTTTCTGAAATGTTATTGATGAAAAAAATATATTTATTATTTTTTAAAACTTTGAAATGTTTGACTTGAACATTATCCATTTTGGTGAATATATAATTAAATTTATATTTGAATATGAAACGTCAAGTTTTAAAATCCATAGTAGTTTTAATACACTAACTACAAACATACAAATGCAAAATAAAAACAAAAATGTTCAAATTCTAGTTTCGGAAAAATACATACTTTTGTATACGATAGTCGGTTCGCAATAAAATGCACCCCATGTCGGACAGCTAAACACAATACGTAGTATTTTTGATTGCTTTTGATATGCCAGTCCATGTGTTGTGATCATTTATTGATATATGACAGTTTTTACATCTGTAAGTGAATCATTGGAAACATTTTAGTGGTGATTACTCTACAGTTATTATAGTCTATTGTAAAATATATTTCCAATGGTTATCTTAATAAAAATTAACCCACAAACAAACAATAGTCTACATAAGACCAGTGAGGTTTTGGATTAAACATATTTTCAACCTTTTGCCCCTTTAATTTTCCTAACTTCTAGGCCAAATTAATGCAATTAGGGACTTAGTCCAAAATAGGATGAAACCAATAACCTTTTTTCAGAACTAAATTAGAAATGAATCAGATTCTCTATAACTAAATTATAACATTGTTTGCCTTAATGTGCATGTACATTAAGTTATGTGAAAAATAATTTCATATGATCTACTAATAGTTGTTAGGCTTGCCCTATGATAATATTGGGTTAAGCCCCTTGTAAAAATTAATTATAGTGCTTTACAAATTGGGATTCAAAATTTAATCAATAAAGTATTTTTTATTATTATTCTTAGATTTCAAATCTGAAGATTTTTTAAAATCCAAGAATCTTGAACATCCTTAGGGATTCAAAGAATCTAAAGAGACTTCACTAAAATAAAACCTAAATTATTTTAATGTTTGACTAGTACAATAGATGCATTTTAAAACGTAAACTTGCCTTTGAAAACTGAAAGTTTATCATTACGTTCAAGTGAATGCGCTTCATTTTCATATTTAATTGAACTTTTAAGAAGGATTTATAAAACGAACAATATACGTTAACATATTACAATCCTTTTTATGAAATTGAATCTATATCATCCTGTTAAAAAATAATACAAAACGAATAATAAATATTTATTTATAAAACGTGATAAATGTAATTTGTTTAAGTACCACTGTGCACTAAGCTACCAGTTTACCCACGTTCACTAAGAATGCTAATGATAACGACGTTGCCTACTTGGAGATCTCAAAGCTCTTTTGTGAAGCGGGTTGCATCTTAACTTGACTCACCTAAGCAATCAAAGTACTATAGAGGCCTTTTTTTTATCAGATTATAATACTTCCCCTCTTCTTCCGACGAGTTTACATGCTCACTATACTATTTACACCTTTAACATTTTGACGTGTGTTTAAATTTACCTTTCATTCTTGTTTCTTATTCTATATAGATAGATATATTATGCTTCCACATACTTTTTTAAAAATCTAAATCCTGGAAGGAAGACTCCTGCGGGCCATTTTTGTGACAAAGTAAATTAGTGTAAGCTGTAGAGGATTTATAAAAAAACACGCTTGCAAGAAAATCTATTTCAAAATATAAATAATAATCTGGTGACACTGTAGGACTATTTTTGGGATTATTTAAAAATTTATGACTTTTGTTTCAAAGTTATAGATATATTTAAAACTCGTTGAATGGAACATAAATTCATTAATATTACAAATCTTATGTTGACCTGCCGTGATGTTGCAGGTAGGCAACGAGCACTTGACTGCAGCGGACAGTCGGTTGCGGTGGCCACTGGTATAACGGGTGGTTTGCAATCGACCTGGTCACGTAGCAAGTCGCGTCAGTTGACAACGGGTCACGACCAGGTCACCTATTACGCGGGGGGTCTAATTCTTTGGTTAACTTTTAAAATTCTCTGACGTAAAAGTAATGATTTCTCAAATACTTCTACTAAGTTATATTTTCTTATTTCAAAATAATAATAATTATAATTATTTATAGTGGCACTCTCACACTGAGCCCATGTCATAATTATTTTTTATCCCTACTAAAATTAAGTTTAGAAATTACTTAATATTCTGTTGATTAGTGCGCATGCTGGTCTAGAGGTTTGGTTAAATATAATTAGGGAAAAGTAATCGTATCATAGATGAACTTTTCTGTGCAACTGATAAAATAATACAAAAAGTTAATTTAGTTTCCTCTGTGCACAGTAGTTTAGTTTAAAAATTTACAATCAAAGGAATAAAGCGAAACGTATTTTCAACTGAAACTTTCAATCCATTGTTTTGTTTTTCCAGGTTGATTTGAGTGGTCAGTCAAATCAATATAATCAAATATTCCTTGTATCACAGTGGTGGGAATATTACATCAGTTAGGTGCAGGTTCAGGCCCGCTAATGTGTGGGGTGGGGTACACTTAACCATCAAATACTTCAAACAAAACCACCCGATAACCCTCTCCACCACCTACAAAAGGTCACTTCAATTTGTGAGGTTGTGGTCGCGAGCTTTACGTTTCATGACGTTTTATGAGGGAAGTAAGAAGGGGAGTTTGGTTTGTTTGTCACACTTTCTCATCCCAACAAAGCCCTCCGTCTCTCATATTTATTTATTTTACCTTTATTGAGGTGAAAGAAGACAAAGGGGATGTCATTCTATGGGTTCACCATCAGTCGGGTTTGTCCAATTAAATTGACTTCGGTTAGGCATCCCGTCTGCTATTCTTCATTGATTAATTGCTTATACTTAAAGAGATTTATAACTAATAAATAGTGTATGTACACTTGGTTTACCTTGAAAGTCCTACCTTAACAAATAACAAAATGAACATATCTTGCCCGATAGACCATAGTGGATTAATACAAGGTAAGCTTGCTAACTTACAAGGTACACGAAAAGTATATGGGCATTTAAATAGGCTTATAGGTATACGTATTTATGCATGCCAATGTATACATTTAAATTATTTAGTTTTGAGCAATCTGAGTCTTACTACCCCTCCAGGCTATCCACATTTAACTGGACTAATGAGGTAAGGATGAGGACGTTAGAATTTCCTGTAAATGTACCTGCATTTTGGTCCAAAGGTAGAAACTATTTAGGGGAAAACCATCCTCAGTACTCCCATCTGGGATTCTAACCCCAACTTTCTCCGTCCTCAGCAAATCAGACCTGATGAGGCTGATGTCTTAGCCTCTTTGTCCACCAATGTGGGGTGTTAATTAATAAAGCTCAACATTACTAATGAGACAAACATATGAGGATGAAATAAAATTATATAAGTTATTAAGATTACCTAATATTACAAATGTATTAAGATGTAAAGTTAAGGAAATAGTGCAGTGAAGCTCCTAGTAAATCTTATCCAATACCTCAAACCAAATATATTATATTATTATTATTATTATTATTATTATTATTATTATTATTATTAGAACCGCATCTTACTACCCGTTTGGATTATACGCACTTACGCTAATGTGTAATGGTAGGGTGATTGTGAGATGAAATAGAGGACCTACAGTTTAACGTGGAATCCGAACCACGATGGAGGTATGCCATTACTCACATTCACAAGATGTCTTGTCAGAGGTGAAGGAAGGGTTTGATAATCAGATAAATCTGTGCCGGGACCTAGGATTGAACCCCGGACTCAAGCACAGAAGTCCTACACCTTACCTCTAGACCACCAGGTCACCTAAACCAAATATAAAGTCCAAGTTTAAATCTCTTATGAACTTTTTTTTAAGAAATATGCAAGGAATTCAACAATATTTGTTGTGCAGGTTTTAAAGGCTATCCTTCTCTGTTACTAGCCCTGGTTATATCTGTAACGAACACTCATTATTCTTGTTATGGACCCTGGTTATCGTTTATTTAAACCCTGATCATTGCTTCTAGAAACCACGATATAACTGCTCGTTATCTATTAACAAAACCATGGATAGCTCTATATTTTTATTGGTAAGTTTAGCACAAGTGTCGTATTAACAGCTTAATTTAAAGGGGAGATATTTATTTATAGAACATTAGTAGAGAAAGAGGATAAGAGAGCAATAAGTACACAAGTGCACTCCCTAGGGATTAGAAATCACACTTTCCTGTCAGTAATAACCAAGTGCAATGTGAGTCTAACACCTTAGATCCCTAAAATATAATTTCATGTGTCCCTACTCTAAACCCTGGTTATTTCTGGTGCAAATCCTGATTGTATCAGACACAAATCCTGGCTATCTTACATGCAATACCTGATTATTAAAGGTGACATAACTGATTATATTCGGTACAAATCTTGGATATATCACGGTCAAGGCCTGCTTATTTAAGATACAATCCTTGGTCATCTTAGGAACCCATTATGGCTATCTTAGGTACACAATCTGGCTACAATTACACAATTATTGGTACAACTTATGATTATCTCGGGTACAAATTATGATTATCTTAGGCAATCTATGGTCATTTAAGTAATGCCCCTAGATATGTGCGTACACATCCTAGATACCTCATGTGCAAAGCCTAATTATTTAACGTATACTCCTTGGGTATCTCAGATACCATTTCAGCTTATATTTTGGTACAATCCCTGATTATTTAAGGTATTATCCCTTCGTGTTTCTGATATAGATTACGGTTAACCCAGGTACAATAAATACTATATCTGGTTATATCATAATTTATAAATCTTTCTGAACCTTAGCTGTTTTAAGACCTAACCTTGTTTTCCTAAGTAGGCCACTGCTTCCTCGTTATGATATATAACTTGTTTTTAAAGATGAAAGTAATTTAATCGATGAGGGGAAATTAACAAGCTTGACGACCTCTTGATTTATTTCTTCCCTTCCCTTCCCTCTCTTACCAACTCATAAACAATATAATTCTTTCCTCTCCTTCCCTTTTACCAGGGTTGTAAAATGACGTCACCTGCCCACACACGTGTGTAAGAGGTTCCGTGTCCCCATTGTGCTGCCTTTAGTCCTTTCAACGGATACGAATCGTGGTGCTATCATTGGCTGCCAGCGTGCCGTCCCTCAACGGTATTGGCCATTTCGCGTAACCATGACGACGGATGACGTCGCTTCATTATTTCCTACCTGTCAGGAAGTGTTAGTGTTGGAGTATTGCGGGCACGTAGCTACTGTACATTTCATAGACGACATTTGTCGAAAAGAAAGCTTGAAAGTTTTTAAAACAAATTGAAAGTTTTTTTTTGAAAGGATTGAAAAAAAAAGGATGACTTATCAAGGAAACATGAAAACTTGT
>CABEEJ010002481.1:33657-79875 GCA_901482245.1 Timema douglasi
CACATCTATATATATATATGTAAAGTAAAAGGAATGTTTGCACATCTTTGAATGCATCGGAAGGAAAAAAAACTACTCTTTAAAGTTCTTTTACTTTCATTGAAGGATAAAATCACCACCTTATTTCACGTCATGGAGCAAAAAGAAGGGAAGTGTAGACCTGCACGACATAAAGAATATGATAGCAAAAAAATTATACACGGAATTAAAAAACTAAGAGATTTAAGATGTTTTTTGCAGTAATGATATCGATTAAAATGGTTGCAAGTTGATGTTGCTAAGCTGGTCATATTTATTCTTATCAACTTCACCCACACTCACGCTTACGGTAACATACACGCACATACAAAACCCTAACTCCTTTGCCTTTTTTCCACATAAAACATCCATAAAAGGGGCGTTCTGTCACTTGTTTTTTTCATTCTGGTTGGAAAATAACCAACGATTTATCACTCGTCCATGGATTTACATAGGACATATTAGGACTTTCTCTCAACAGTTAATTAATGGGTTTGTTGTTTTATTTTTGATAAAGAGAGTTTATCGAGATGAAATAGTAAGTAGTAGGGGTGTGAGAAGCTTCGAAACTTCGACTTGGCTTTGAAACAAACATCAATTTCGACTTCACTTTGAAACAAATTCTAGCTTCGAAGCTTCGTCAGTAGAAATATTGACAGCTAAAAATACTCATTTATGTTCAATTATTGCCATCCTGTGGTGTCTTTTAGATTACAAATTAATATTAATATGGGAACAATCTTAATAAATTGAATCTCATTAGGTGATAATAGCTTTATTTATCAGAGTAACACAAAATATTACGAACAATTGTGCAATAACACATTTTCCAAGTAATTTTACTGCATAGTTTGATAAAAAATAGCCACAATATAATATTTTTCAAGAATAAAACGACCAAAATAAAATATTTGAACTCCAATTTGGTTTCGAGAATATTTAATATATTCGATTCGAGTTCGCTTCGAATTGAAAAAGTGGACTTCGCACATTCCTAGTAAGTAGCCTAGTTCATTATAATTGAGTCAATATATTAAAAATAAATATATAATAAAGAAAATAATCAACCAAGTAACAATATTTTATATGGATTAATATTTCCCGGTGTGCTTTGATTTTAGTTGAGACTGTCTAGAAACAATATTTATTTGAGTATTTATAACATTTAAAAGCGTTTTTATCATCATGCTCCACAAAATACAGGGCTAGGTTTGCTTTCAAAATTATTTATTATTACGTTTTGCACTCTGTTTAATTTAAAGCGGAGTACAGACTAGCGAACCAAACACCATCGCGAGCATTGAACATCGGATGACGCATAACATGTTCGCCTGTGTGAATGAAACTGCAAACGCCATTGCGAACCCATTTTTTCAATGTTCACGACGCAATCCTTTCCAACCGGAGTCGGTTTTGAGCCCACTCATGTTCGGAGCGCCATCACTCATAGCGTGGACGGTTGCCAAACTTAATTCTTTCCCCTCACTCCACACACACTTAGATTATACACTTTTGTATTACTCGAGAAGGCACAGAGAAACTGTCACAGTGATCAACATGGCCAATTGGGATGCAATTTATCGAGCATTATAATAAAAATCCCCTTATCGAGGACCCACGGAGAAAACAAGCAGGGTGTGGAGGATGGAACATAGTTGGACGCTTGAAAGTTTGTGCGTGACGCGAAGGGTGCGCGGAGTGGCGTGACGGCCTGAGCAGTCATTTTGACAAACTTCGCCACGATCATGAGACGGAGTTCGCTACAGGGATCGAATTTATCACTTGTTACAATATTATTTGATACGCAACACATCGTATAATACAATAAATAGGCTACGGCTATATATATATACACACACACAATTTATCCAATATTATTTATTTAATTTCCTAGAATGGCTCAAAAATGATTAATTATTTTACATTCTTTATTTGTATTTACGTTTGAATGACAATGTAATTTGATGGTTTTAAAAATGATGCTTGGACAAATTAGTAGTATATTTTTATCATTTGTATGTGATAACTATTATTATCCCACTACATCACTTAATGGAGACGCCCTACCGCAGCTCTGAGAAGCACTCCAACAGCAGGTCTATATCTATATAGCTCTCTGCTCCAGACGTCTATAAATTCCACTTTATTTAAGAAATGATTTGTTATTTAAAAAGGTATCACTGTAAAATGTAGTTTAGGTATCTACATGTAATTAAATTATGTGATTAGATACCTTACATTTTAAATTTCATAGATTAAAATAGTTTCATAGAAATATTAAATTAGCTCATTTTCATTGACTTTTAACACGGAGTCTCTTGGCTCTTAAATCAAAGTATATTGTTAAAAATATAGAATTACTCTTTCTCAAAGAAATATGAATAGTTTTAACAGGGCTAAAGTATAAAATTCTAAGAGCATTTAGGATTGTTTTAGGGATTTTTAAGTTCCAAAGCTGCATCCTCATAAGAAATATCGGAGTGAGAAGATATTTCCTGTCAAGTAGGTTACATCGTTAGTAAAAGAAGGTGACGAAGGCACACATAAATAAAATGTATCAGCATTTGATCGGAAACAAAATTCAAACCCCTGCTATAGAAGACCGATGTTTTAATGCGTACAGGTCCGAATTAAACCTTGGTCTTCTATTTCATATCTGCACACCCCTCATCAAACCATTCCAGTCGTATTACTAGTTGATACATGGGATGGAGAGAGAATTATGGGTAGGGGGAAGAGAGAGGTCACAGTAGCAGCAGGTAATATATTGAACATTGTTCGATCACAACAAAGGACCCAGAAAGCTATTATTATTCGTGAAAAGCGTTTTGCGTAGTAAAGCTGTTCGTTGTGCTGCTGATATCTCTGTGGTAATATGGAGCCTATTTGCACGCTTATAATATATGACACAATATAAACAACTATCGATGAGGATATAGTGGGAATAGGGTGATAGAAAAAAAAGTGAGGAATCGTCTCCTCTGAGAGTATATAGGGTTAGGGTATGCATATTATACGTTTTATTCAACCATCATTTAAAAAATAATTTATATGACTTAATATTCTCGTTAACTTATGTATATCAGTTTCTCTCTCCAATGTAGTACCTATTTAGCATATTTCGTTAATACCCTCCTTCCTGAGTTCCGTTATTGTTATTAAGGTACGTTATAATAGTTTTTTAATTTAGCAAAACTTTTGATCCAGAATTTTATTTACTAAGTGTTTTTACACTCTACTTTCACGCAAATGCGGATACACTTCTCCTAAATATAAAAATATTACTTTCTTCATTTTTTAAATAACCATTATAGAAATTAGTACATTAACGTAGCCTGAACCGATAGAAAGACGCTATGCTAAAAAAAAATAATTAAAGAACCGGAACACTATCAGGAACAGAAAAGAACCGGAATCTTTATTGAAATCTAATCGGAACCCGAACCAGAACCTTTAAAATGTTTGTTTGGAGAACAGGAACCGAAACCAGAACCTATACAAACTTCGGTTGGACTCCCTGGATTAAATGTTTACTAGGGTGGATTATGGAGGAAGAACAAATAACACTATTTCTCAATTTTCACTCATTTTCTGCATGACAAACAATTAGCAACTCTAGCTGATACGATGAAACCTTTTATAATATCCATCATACAATACTATCTATCATACCTTCCAAGTTACAACACATAACATAGACGCGATAGACTTAAGTATACTATAATATGGTTAAATCATTATAATTTTCCTTGCTTAAATAAATATGAAAATACAATTATGATGCAAAAGTTGAAGTTATTATTACTGGATCGAAAAATTCTAGATTAAAATTTCGATGCCAATACTTACTGTTATTGATACTCTTTTTTTTTTCGATACTAGTATGGTATCGATATTTTTCTTTTGATACTTTTAATGAGTACAGTATTGATACGTTTTTTCGATACTAAATACCTAAGTGGATATAGCTTTTAGCATGTAAGAGAACCGTGAAAGTTATGTAAAAATACCTTTCCTTGTGAAATTGGTATGATATTTCACGCTCGCTCATGGACATTCTAGTGTGCTGATCTAATCAGTTGGTTCAGAAAGTGCACATTAAATACCTCTAACAAATACAAAATTAATCTAAAGAAAGATGGATTTCCTGTATCGACATATTTTGGGTGGATGATCAGCAAACCTTTGAATGGACAGTTTAGTTTTGTTAGTTGGTGACGTGGAGATAGGAGTTGGAATCCAAACTGTTTGTAAGGAGGTATTTATTCTCATTTTTTTCCAAACTTGTTTAATGCTAATTCAAAAACATTTACACTAAGTTTGACCTTCTTCATTATTACCCATAAGTATAATTATTAAGAGCAGGTAGTTCATACAGGTGACGCCAGGTGCAAAAAACTGTGAAAATTAATACTATCTATAAACCGTTGAAAAACCTTTATTTATTTTGACGTTCATAAATACATTTACTATGTTTTAAAAATGTGTAGTTTTGATGTTGGTCTTTTTAAAAATATTTGTTCGGTGATATAATAGATTATTTTTTAGGTATATTTCATGTGCCTCTTTATATGATATTATATTGTTGAATTTTACAATTACTAACATATTTGGGCATATTTTGAAGAAAGGAAGGTCACGGGTCGTTCACACGTGAACGTGTGAACCACGAGTTATTTTAGAGATATTGGGTTATGCTGCTAATTAAACACGAATGAAAATGCCCATGGAATATTCAAGGTTTTGACTATTCCAACTAAAGCATACATACACACACTGATTAACTATATATTTATGTTAGTTACAACTAAACAAGTCATAAAATAAAAAGTGTCTTAATCAAGTCTTTAAATTAATAAACTAATAGAACACATAAAAATATAAGTAAATTAAATAAACAAATTAACAACTATAAAACACCTAATAGCTATTCAAATAATTTAAAACAGTCACAAAAATGTTCATTAAAACAGTAGTCCACAGTAAAAATAAATGTCTACATCACCCATGTACTTAGGCCAACACTTGTTCCACACACGATACACTGCGATGACCCGCGATACACAAACACCGGTCCACTCACTGGACACACAAGCCCACTCCCTGGACACGCCGGTACACAACTCGGACTGGGGACTCCCGGACTCACTGGTTGAGAACCAAAGAACTGAGCACCTGGATATCGCTGACCGTGTATGTATAGCGTCCATCTTACCTTCACGAGACTTTCAAATGCTGACGCTCGTGTGTTGTCCAAACAACTTGGGTTAAAATATACGCTCGTGTGTCCCCGGCCTTAGCTGGAACCACCCCTATATATATATATATAGGGGTGGTTCCAGCTAAGGCCGGGGACACACAGAGCGTATTATGTACGCGCGTATATTTTAACCCAAGTTGTTTGGACAACACACGAGCGTCAGCATTTGAAAGAGTCGTGAAGGTAAGATGGACGCTAGGGAAATTGTACAGTTTATTTATATGGTAGATAAATATTTAAAAAGAAAACGCAAAGAGAGGAGGTTGTGGGTTCATCCTATAAATAGTGAACGATATCTTTATAGGCCAGTATTATACTTTACATGCGCGTCTTAAATCAGATCCTGATAATTTTTTTAACTATCTCAGAAAGTCTCTAAGCTCATTTGATGAACTGTTATTATGTTTAAAAGATCATATAAGGTATCAAGATACAAATAAGAGGAATTCAATATCACCTGAAGAGAGGTTGGTAATAACATTCAGGTAAGTACTTTATTTAAAAAAAAAAGACACAAGGGGAAAAATACATATTGGTAAATAGTAAGCCCTTAGGGTCATTAGTTAAAAGGACTTATCTTGTGGTGAAAAATGCTAAAAATATGGACTCGCTGAAGCTGATGATAGATCTGGGGAATAAGTCGTATGACATTCGATTTGAGGTAAGCGTGCTTCTCTGGTATTGCATTTTTTTTAAATTCTGAAGAAACTGCATTGTTTGAAGTCTAAAGGTAAATTTTTGGTCAGGATCAAGGCCCCTGACTGTAGGAAGAATTGAGTTTGTGTGTGGGTGTGTTCTTTCTTGGCTAGTGGGATTGCATAAATTCTAGCAATTTATATTCTATGTCACTTGGTTTACGTTTTTTGGAGCTGACTTATTTTATGTGGATAGAGTGGCTGTGTGAAGGCTTAAATCAATACCGTCTGCTTCCGTGTTATTGGGTGGTTCATTAGCTGCTTCGTCATTGTCTAGATTTTCATTTTCATTTTCAATACTACTAGTTGTAGCCCGTGGATCCATGCTTTTTTCAGAATTGATAATTGCTCCCCATAGACATAGCTTTTCACTTTCTTGGCATCGGTACCTGACTTGTAGTATAGTGATCGCTTTTTGAGATTTCGTACATAGTTATCTTTGATTGTTCTCCACTTTGACATGGTATCTTGCACTGCAACAATAATTTGTTTTCAGATATCTTGCCAGTGGATGCAGTTTTAAAGACATACACTACAGTTACATAATTGGTAGATCTACTGCAAGTAAAATAGTTCGGACTGTGTGCAGAAATATTTGGGAAGTAATGAAAGAGAAATGCATACCTACACCCGATGAAAACAAATGGAAAAATGTATCAGGAGGGTTTCAAGATAGAGCTAATTTTCCAAACTGCTTAGGAGCAATCGATGGCAAACACATAAGAGTTGTTAAGCCTGCAAGAAGTGGCTCAATATACATGAATTATACACTTTTTTTTCTGTGGTATTGTTGGCTGTTGCTGATTCCAACTACAATTTCACTTATGAAGACGTGGGATCATTTGGTAAGGATGCAGAATCCACTATATTCCGGAATTCATTACTTTGGAAACAAATAGAACAGAAAACTCTCATGATTCCTGCACCGACACGAGTACCCGGTATAGAAATATCTATACCTTTTGCTTTTATTGGAGACGAAGCATTTGGATTGTCAGCACATTTGCTTAGACCGTACTCCGGTACCCACTTACCAACTATAGACTATCAAGGGCTAGACGCTACATAGAATGTACATTTGGCATACTAGCCAATAACTGGAGAATATTTCATAGGCCCATTGAACTAAACGTTGATTTTGCTGTTGACATTGTTAAATGTTGTTGTGTTCTCCCTAACTTTGCTCGCGAACGTGATGGATATAAGTTTGATGATACATTGACCATTTGTGGATTTGAGGACTGCCAGGACAATGACAACATAAATGTCAATTGAACTAACAATCGTTACCGTGAAGCTTTAACTAACTATTTTAGCAGTAATGATGGGAAACTACCATAGCAGTACGAAATAATTTATTATATATAATTAAATAATAAAAATAATGATAATTAAAAAATACAGCAAATTTAATTTAAAAATCAAACTTTTATGCTATATTAAATTATAATGTACTTACTTATAAATTTTTGCTCTGCTTGTTACTTTGTCAAAAAATCCTCAAATAAAGATGAACACACTTCAACCCATGCTGAATGCTTATTATTTTTGTCCTTATGATCTTCATTTGCAGTATTCCATAGCAATTCTCTTTTCCCTACTTCACTTATTGATATTTCAGTCTCAAAGTCACCCAGGGAAAACAATGTGAGCGCGCTGGTCCCGCTGTTAAACACTAATCTCGTTAAAGTATTTTATAAAAGAAGAAAGAAGGAATGCTCAATCATCATCAACCCACTGCTATTCTTCTTATATCCCCCCTCCCCCCTTTAATTTGTTTTCTCTTTAGTACATTATTTATTTTACTTTATCATTTCATTACAAATCCAAATTTGGAAATATTGATAGTGAAACAAAATAGTAATAATAATGATAATTATTAGAATAATGATGTTTATTATCATTAAAAGATGACTGTATTCAACCTAAAAATAAAATATATTTAAAAAATAATTTGTGAAACATCATAATAAAAATATTTTTCTTACCCATGCGTCTTACTATTCTTTAGGGTTATGTGCAAAAAAAAAAAATTAATCCCTCTTTCAATTGTTTTTGAGTTTCTTTGTTTCATATTGACTTGCACAAAGTAGTCCTTCCTCCTTTGAATTTGATTTTGTTTGTTTTTTCTTTTCTCAAAAGCAGAATCACTTTCTTACAATTTTTGCCCGGCGCTTCTAGCATAGTTTGAGCTATTTGCAAACCTTTCCAATGATTGCTTTTCATTGCATTATTAATTCTTTCATTCGCTTCTGCCGCTAATGACTTATAAGATTGAACTTCTTCTTAAGCTTCTGATTCTTGCTTTTCTAACAGGTTCTCTTTTTGCATTGCCTCTTTAGTTTCCTTCGATTTCTTTTTCAAAACTTTCCTATATGCTTGATACTAGTCACTTTGGTTTTTTATTTTCTCTTTATCTTTTTGCTCTTGTTTCTTCCGTTCAGCCTCAACTCTCTTCTCTTCTTCGAGTACAACCAAGTACAACTTATGGGCCCCACGTATTTTCTTGAATGATACTGTGTTGCACTTATAGTTGTGATATTTAATACCATCTTTGGAAGACTGCATGCCTCTGATGGATGCCTCTGAGAGACAGGTCTTGTTTGTCAGTAAGATAGTTTGATGTTTGTGAGATACCTAGCTCAACATCAACATTTACATGGGATAACACAAGGATAGCTTTAACAAGCCTTCTAATTTAGCCTATTCTGGTTGGAAATATTTCATTATAGCACTACCTCCAAAATTAATTACATAGCTATTAAATTTCAATGATACTGTACAAGCGTTCGGGCATACATAAAATTTATTCAAACAGCGTGACACATTATGATACGATATTTTGTTTTTCTACCTTACCAGCAAAAAGAAAGATCCACACTTAAACCTCTTCAAACCAAACGGTTTCTTTCTTCTGGAGGACAAGATGTAGGAAAAGTAGGCATTTTTTCTCAAAAGTAGGACAAAAATGAGCCCTGAATAATTTGAAAATTTGATTTTTAATTTCATGCGGTAATGGTTCACTTCTATAGGGTCTACACACTAAATATAATTTGTTACAATGATATATTAGCCATTTAATTAATTTTCTTTGTAAATACTTTTCAAAATAAGTCAGTAAATAAGTTTCGAGTACCAAGTAAAGAAAGTGAAAATATTTTTAAAAAAATTCCTTTAATTTCTACAATATGAAACAATCTGCTAAAGTATAACCCAGCAATTAATCAACTCGTGGATAAAACAACGCGGAATAACACATTTAGAAGTTGATTCCCTCGTTAGATAAATATAATATAATTAATGATACACTTTAATAGAGGTTTTACAACTGAAAACTAGTGGGTTTTTAAATTTAAAACGTGTGAAACTGGAAGGTAAAAAATGACACAATAATGAAAAAATAAACAAAAATAACAGCGAGCACATTAATTTTTACTGTTTATTTCTGTGCGCCCTGTCTGGGCTGTTTAGGAAATATATATTTACAATAACGAGGTATAGACGAGTAAGGTTTAATTTAGAGGACATTACCCCGTTCTTGATGGAGGCAGGGTGGTTTTAAAACATCGTAAAAAAATGCCTATATACAGTAGGCTAGGATTAAAACCCCAACCAACTCGTTGCTGGAAAACCAAAGAAGTCTAGACTGACACCTTTATTCACGTTTACATACATAAAATATACATTATATATAGGTCTATATACGTCTGTATACTATATATGCTATACTATAATAATATAATATATATTAGGTGTATATACGTACATACATAGATACATACATACATACATAAATACATACATACATATATACGTACATAGATACATACATATATACGTACATAGATACATACATACATATACATACATACATACATACGTACATAGATACATACATTCATACATATATGCTTAATCACGCCGTTCTATTACGGGGTAGGCGAGAAACTATGTATGTAGCTCAAAAAACAAACAGCTCCAATCTACCATCACTAACTTTCTTCACAATTCCTTATCCTTGCATACTCCCTTCTCTTCAACAATATCCTTATACTCCGTGATACATGCTCTTTTATCCTTAAAACTCTTTAACATTTCTCTTCATCACACATTCGTCTACAATATTTAGCCACGTCTTATATGTATATACGTGTATATACTATATATGCTATGATCTAATAGTTTAAAATGGGTATACTATATACTACATACGTACCTACAATATACTAGTATGTATTATATATACATATATAAATATATACTAAATAAAATGCGGTGTAAATATATCAAATATATTCACACCTCATATTATTTATTACCTGTTCTGACTATTCACATTTAATAAACAGATAGGGTCGGGTTGGGGAAGGTAGAAGTTATACGAAATGTGTCAGTATTTTTGTGTAGAGAGAGTGAAGTTATCTTATTTAGGAAAAACACACCTTCAGTAAACCCTGTCTGGATTTGAACTCTGACCCTATCATCAGAAAATTGGACTAGATGAGACTGACTTCTTTGTACACATGCCCACTAGCACGCGTATATGCTTTTTAAAAATCCACTTAATCAACAAAACTGATATAATTATAGACAATGATAAAATCCTTACTTACTAAAATTTTAATTTATAAAATGGTTTAACCAAACATTTAAAAAATTAGTCCGGTTTTTCTGGGTTTCTTGAAATATTCATAGAAAATGGACTTGACAGCTTCATAAATCTAAGCCATCAATTTTAGATCCTCGTTTGAAGCAAAGGATTTTCTTTAGTTTTTTCCTCCCCCTTTTTGAGTAGTGTAAAAAACTAAATTGGGGTGAGAATATCTAAGTAAAGCCGCAAAACAGTAAACTCAGGTCAAAAGGAAAAAAAAGGTCGTTACCAATTTGAGCAGTTTCTAAGCGGTCGGCGGAAATCAGCTTAACACCTTCGTTTGTCACACATTAACAGCTCAACGAAATGTTAAAAAGTACTCAACGAGGGTGTAGGTAGGGTTAAAAGGGGTTTAAATATGTTAGGGCAGGGGGCTGAAACACAAGTTTAAAATACCAGGAATACCGATTGTTAAGTGAAAGGTTCCTAGTTCAATCTTTAATAGTATCTAGAGCCATATATGATGGGGTTTTATGCATGTTTATTTTAAATTTAAATCTATAATATATTTATATATTATTAGATTATGTAATATTTATAATGGTTATTCATAGGATAAGTCCTGACAGTTGAATCAATTTAAATTAAGGGAAAAATGACAACCTGGACACGGGAATTGTTACAGTCCAAGGCGACTCATAACCGACAGTACGCTGCCATGCACTTAGTATTATCATCCAAGCTGTAATTTTTCACTTAATTGAATTATATATGATTACGATTAATACATAGTATATTTATTTATGATTAATTTACTATATATTTATATATAATTACCATATTATATATTTATATAATATAATGTATATAATTAATAATATTATATTTAGCTAACGAGGGAATCAACTTCTAAATGTATCATTCCACGTTGTTTTAGCCACGAGTTGATTAATTTGCTGGGCTCTACTTTATCAGATTGTTTCATATTGTAGAAATTACAGGAGGCTTTTTTTAAACATTTTCATTTTCATTACTTCATACCTGAAATGTATTCATAGACTTGCTATTTTTAAAATAACATACCAATAAAAACAATTAAATGGCTAATATATTATTGTAATAAAGGAGCTGAAATATGAATAGAAGTGAATCATTATCACATGCAATTAAAAATCCATCTTTCGAAAGATTGTATTTATATACAGATACAATGTATAGTATATTTATTAATATATTATAACATATTATACCACCTAATTCTATGAACATAGCTGCTATAACGTAAGCTTGCCACTCAACCCTATCCTTAGACAGCTTCAGCATATCCCAAGCCTGAACCCAGCCTTCTTCAAATATATTTTAATACCATCCTCCCAACAACGTATTAGCCGTTTGAACATTTGGTTGAACTATGTATGACATATATTTTACACACATCGGCGAGAACGCGAAATAAACGTTAAGCTTATCTGATCTGATTATATGTTATATGCCAGGCCTCCTCCGTGGTTCGAATCCCACGTTAAACTGTAGGTCCATTTCATCTCACAATCACCCTACCATTACACATTAGCGTAAGTGTGTATAACCCGAACGGGTAGTAAGACGTGGTACTAATAATAGTAATAATAATATATGGTGACCGGTAGGCCGGGATTAGAATATCGGCTGGTTTTATGAGTTTGGTTAACACTGACCCTCTATATAATTGCGGGTGCATTTCTAAGACTATAATATCTTTTTCGTGCCTACTCTATTATTGTGAATATGCGATCAGCCCGGACGGATGGTATGACGTGACGGAAGTAAAATAAAATGGTGATACGAATGCTTAGAGTCCACTTTTTTCATCCCGCCTCCTTACGTTTGATCGTTGAGAAGATATTCATCATTAGATCATACAAAAAAAAAGAGTATTTTCTACTAATCTAGACGTTTTCAAACTTTTTAATTAAACTTTATTCATTTGAGAAGTACTTAACGACGCCAACATAAACTGCAGACGACAATCAATTGATTAGACACTATTTGAATACTCTGGCTCAGAGCACCCCGTCCTAACTAGAATCCATTACTTTGTAATCTCACGAAGAAAACTTACAAAGTAGAACTTTAAAGAAACATTTAGTTTTTTCGACCAACTTTATATTAACTTAAATGGTTTCATTAACTAGATAGTTCTGAACTAAATCTTACATCTTATTCTTATCTCGGAAAATAAATTAACGCAATCCGAAGCTATACATTTGTTTGTTTTTATATTTACGTTGAAAAAACTAATAATTTTTTTTTTAATGTTTCAACAAAATAAATAACGCAAATAAATTGGCCGTCTACCGAACGTTAGAATGCATGTATTAGGGATGTTCGCCAATGGTCCACATTAATTAAGACGTGGTTTGTTATTTTAAATTATGACTCACTACAAAATTAAGGCAAAGGGTACCTATATAAATGAAAGTCTCACATTTTAAGTTTTTATAGCCAAACAAAAATGTTTAAGGATTGAATTAGCTCAGGATAGAACTACTTCAAGATGGTGTTAGGTGGCATACTTTTGTAAATGTGGCAATTACATTTCGAGTTCCTATTATCTTAGGGTACGTTAGAATTAGCTCATTTCATCATTTAATGTGACATTTCGCAGCTTTGAGATGAATATAAATTGAGAGGAACGTGAAGCTGCCCTTTCTCAAACAAAGTTAGGTAATGATGACCACAATAGAAGACGTTAAAATAATTGATAACTATTTTAGTGGTTTAGATGTTTTATGACTGCCATTAACATAATAATTTATGTAGGGTAAGAATATTTCGTTCAATCTTTCAAATAGGTGATGGCTTTAATACACCCATTCATACCATTGGTGTTTACACTTTTTAATATACCTTCGGGCCTTAATTCCGTCACCAATGCTCGTTAGACACTTCTATTCAATTAAGTAAAAAATGACAACCTGGACTCGAGAATTGAACCCGTTTCCAGGTTGTTATTTTTCACTTAGATTTGATTCAGCTTTCAAGACTGATCCTGTGGACAATTATCACTTATCAGTTTGCGATGTACATGAATTAAAAGTTATTTTATTATTTGCACTAGACGCAAGGGCTATTTATCATTTATTTAAGGTAAGGGTTAGGATTAGGAGACTGATTTAGAGTAATAGAACACTCTAAAACATGGTGAGATGATTTGAAAATCACTTGAGAGAAACCCCCCTCTGTCATCTATCCAACGTTATAACCTCAACTTTTATATTCCTAATTCAAATAGAGTCTAATAAACTAAGTCACCTGACGTATATCATATTATATTATGTTATATTATGTTATGTTATGATACCACATTCTGTTAAAATTATTCTATGTGTGCATAAAATTACCTGTGTTGTTTTAAACTGTTTATTTAATTTCCTTGCTCCACATCTCGCTACCCGCCATTGATACTTTATAGAAATATAAAAACATTTTTAATAAAAAACGTTAATTAACTATTTTATGACTGTTTTGGTAAATGCCGATAGCAAAATGTTGGTAGCAAAAATTTTGACAGAAACGTTGATAGCATGTCATGAACGATTTGAAAAGAAAAACAAATTAAAAGTTATCAACATTATTGAAACATATTTATTAACAAGTAAATAGCTAAAAATAGTTTCAATTTTGACGTGTTATAGCCAGCTTCTATAATCCAAGTTTTGGTTTCTTAGGAGGTAGCTATTGTTGCAGCTTGTGTAGTGATTATTGGCGCAGAAAGAAAAAAAAAATACGAAAATGACGTGGATTCGTTCATACCTTTAAAGTAGTGTTAGACAAAGTAGACATTATAGCATAAGTGATTTGAAATAATACGAAATAAAATTTGAAATTAGTGATTTAACAGGTTCAATTAGGTTTAAAGTTTTTTCTCTGAACCATTCCATTTTATACTTGAAAATAAATTGATCATATTGCACAACAAAATGACACAAAAATTTACATATAATGAAAGCAGGCAGGAAATTGATCTACGAGCACAATGTTATTAACAGTGCTGTCAACAGATGGCTTGCTAGTATCATTTTGTTATCGCCATGCATTGATCAGGACACCCTCCAGAGCTGTCGCAAAATTTCTGCTACTAGCAAAGCTAGCAACAGTATTATGGACATGTTCATGGATAAAATAAATGCTGACAACAAATGTTATTGACAAATGAAAGATATAATTAACATTTCTAGTGACTTTTAACAACATTAATAGCAAATGTTGATGACAAAAGTTAATAATATTTTATGGGCAGATTTCTAAAATTGGTTAAAAACATGGTTAATATCACGTGTTTTCAGCGATTCTACCTCCGGTGTAAAAATATCTTGGAATATACCCACATATTTACAGTGATGAGGTAAGGACTATGGATGTAGAATTTAGAGAAACTATACACTTATTTTAGTGGAGGGAAAGCGTGAAAGCATTAAGAATAAATCCCCCTCAGTTAATATAGCTGGAATTCGTAACCCGACGTTCACGTGACTGGCAAATTTGTCCACGTAACCATTGGCGTGGGTAAATTTATTTCCAAGGGTTTATTACTCATAAAAAAGTTAGAGGTTATTTTATAGGGGCTTTCAAACATAATATGGTGGATATCTTTTTTCAAAGTGAATACTATATTTGTATTTATATATTCCCCTCATATTGGACATATTTACGTAAAATTGGTGTAAATTTGAAAATAGATAACTGAACAACATTAAAGCTACAGTACTCCAAATAACATTTCGGGCAGTTCCTGGTAAAATCACCCTTTAAATTTGTTTCAGGAACGCCAAGTACCTCTGTTTCACAATTCGACTAGGCTTGTCCACAACACATTTCAACAAAACCCCGAGCATTATAAGGGATCAAATATAAAAGGGCTACTGTTGGTGGAGAGAGAGAAGAGATTGTGTTGGCAACATGTGTTAGTGGGAGCGTTGACGTGGCGTGTTTGCAAAAGGGGAGAACGGGGAGAGCGATGAGAGAGGGGTTTGGGGGTAGTTTTGTAGAGGACATATCTCCCACGAGGTTTTAAGCCAGTTGCAAATCCCGGTAACTGAAAGGTTCCTCTTTGGGGAAACAAAACACAAACACAAACATTAACTGGTTCGACAATCATAATCGGAGTTTAATTACTCAAGTGCTTGGTTTTAATTATTAGTAATATACTATGATTGAATTGAGTAAGATTATGGTTCTACATAAAATTAATATATATTGATCATATAACTATTTCAAAATATTATATTTTTTCATTTTCTGAATTTTTCTTAATTTAGTAACAATAACTACATCTGTTAGAATGTATGAATGCACACACATATTTCTAAAGTTAAGTTATTTGTTTAAAAATTACATTTGGACACTTTTGAAATAATGGGTGAAATTATGTTTATGAGTCAGAAATTATATAGTTTTATTGGTGTAAGGATGGGGGAGGAAGCATTTAAGAGGTAATATACCCATATTTGCACGAAGGAATAGTGGGAAACCATTAAGGAAAAAACACTTCCAGTAGACCTGACCGTAATTCAAACCCTGATATCCCCGTCATCTGCAGGACAGTCTACACCTAATTTCATAGCTGAGGGAACTGCATGTGTTATGGAGAAAAGCTTTATCTTCGCTCTCTCTCTGTTACCGCTTGGCAAATCTTCTAACTTTGGGTTGTTGGAAAGTGAGGGGGGGAGGGTTTACTCGGAAATCCCTCATTGTAAACAATGTGGCATGGGGAGGTTGGGGGGTTCAATTGACAGGCAAACACATACCCTATCGGTGTACAGCCTTTTCTAGAAACATTAACTATTTCCACAAAAGATTTTTCAAGATTGAAGTTTATTAACGTTTCTCTATTCCTCACGTAATTATGCTTAAACTATTTTATGTATACAAATTTTCCTCGAAATTAATGTACAAACAATAACTATATTACAATATGCATTTTATACTAAATGATATAAATTACATTCTTACTTGTTCTTAATCAGATAATGGTACCACTCATAGATCAGCGTTATTATCATCATCTTCAGAGCTTGAGGAGTTGTCCTTCAAATTTATCACAACACTGTCGTGCAGTTTTTATATAAGCCCGTCTACGTCCCACATTGTTGCTTCAACTTCTATTACATGATGAACATTATTTCACCAGTGTTCTTTTGTGATATTTCTCACTCCTTCTTCTAGTAGGCGATGAACATAATTGAGTTTAAATTTATTGTTTTCTTGAGCAACATATATTTTAATTTGACTCCAAATTCCTTCAATGGGATTAAGCTCACAGTGATAAGATGGCAGTCGTAGAACTTCATGTCCAGCACTTTTAGCGAGCTCAACAATAATATATTTACGCTCATAATTGCCTCGTACTTTGTCCAACAATTTTACAAGCTCCATCTTAGTCATAGTTTCTTCCCAAAAAAATACCTTTACTGGTGAGCCAGGACTGAATAATAATCTTGGTTGGAATTCTTTCTCTGATCGTAGAATGAATGGATGCATTGTCTAGAACTATTACACTGTTTGATGGTATATTTAGAAGCAGCTTCTCTATTAAATATTGTTCATACATCTTTCCATATATTTCATCGTGATAGTCACTATCTTTTTCCCCATGAAAAATAAGCTTTGTACCGGGTATAAAACCATTTCCATTACCTGCATGAACGAGAATGACGCGCCCGCCCTTTCCAGAGGGAAGCTTATTTCCTGTATTTAGGCCTTCTCGTCTTGCTTGTGAGGAATATGTAACTGTTGTGTCCATCCCCGATTTTGAAGTTGTGTGTCCAGAATTGCACCAGGTTTCGTCTGTGAAAACAATATTCCTGTTGCTCTCTCTGTGTTTCTTAATAGCTCTTAAGTATAGCGATGTCGCAACGAAATAAAATCATCTCCGTCTAGAATCAAAGAGTTACGCTTTCGTCGAATGAATTTAAAGCCAATATCTATAAGAAACCTCTGAAGTGTCGTCAATGAAAAATTATGCAGGTCACTATCACTTTCGATTAAAGCTTTAATTTTCTTTAGGGTAGGTAATTCATTGTTACGGTAAAGTGAATGTCACTTTCTGCGAATTGCTGCTTGAGTAAAACTGTCATATTTATTCAAACGCTTCATTTGAGTGCAGTTATTTAATTTTTTGATTGGTGTCAATAACTTTCCCTTAATTTTGAATTCTTGTTTAATAGAGATTACTAATTTATAAGACACGCCTGTAGCTTCTGCAGTCTGCATTGCCGCTTGATATACTGAACAAGTTCCGTCTTTACGTAAATAGGCGCAGACTCTTAACACCATTGCCCTTTCTTTACTACTTAATATTTTCCTCTTGGAATGTAATTGTTTGTAACGACTCGGAGATTCCATAATTTTTGTTATATTTTAACTGTTTACAATACATTATTATTCAAATAAATATATTAATATGCACATAAAATTATAATTCCACAACCTTACGGCAAAAAACAAAACACACAACCAACACATACAAATAAAATCTTAACGTGATCAATAAAAAACAGTTTTTCTACACAGAGTGCCTACTAATAAAATCTGAGTGTTTATTTGGTGAATGTTTTTGAGCAAGCTATTAGGAACAAGTGACTCAGACTACTGTAACTTTACGACTCTGCTGGAGTAAGAAGCACCAACTACTGGCAACGTTGACAGCCCAGCATTGCCAAATTTGTTATACATTCGTAGGAAGACTTATCACGGAAAACGAAATAATGACAACGCTGTTGCTCAATAGTAAGCATGAAGTTCCCTCAGCAATTAAATTAGGGGTAACATGAGAGAGTGATGCCTTGGACCAGGGGTTCAAAATTATTTTTTATGAAGGTCTGTTTTAAAATCTCGACATACTTTCGCGGTCTGGATAACAGAATATACTTTATTCAAAAACGTGACTTTCTTTCCTTTTAGTTATTTTACTTATTTTTTATTGCTGGCCTTCCACGTCTACTACCCGCCCATCACCGAAATAGCATAATTTCTTCTGTTTATTGCTATCTCGTCAAGGTAATTTAAAATGTATCTGCTGTCCGGATGTGGACCGCGGCCCGCCATTTGGTGACCACTGCCTTAGACCATTTTGAAGCGGGTTTTCTTCTTCTTCTATATAAATAATATTAAGAGTTTTTTTGTCTGTCATAAACATTGCACGATATCTACCTCACACAGAGTGCTGGAATTTTAAAAATTAGTAGCCCCTGTGCACGAGCGTGTGCACCTTAAAGCAGAATTTAAAAGATTCCTTGTTGTAGTTATATTGTAGCTTAACAGTGTGAACAAAGTGTAAAACATATAGTATTAGCTATATCACTTGAGTAGATGCGATTAGTTTTATTTTTATATCAATAATTATCCCAACAATTCTTGATAGTCTAATTTATTATAAAGTCCCAGAAAGTTAACATAACCCTTTCTTTTAATTCAAACAGTTTCTGGTTAACTGTCTCTCCACCCATGACACATTCAAGAACTGTTGATATTAATATCTCTATGGAAAAAAAACTAAACGTATCTACTAGGAAGTAGAACAATATTTTGTTAATTATTGGCCAAGCATGTTTTTTTGCTATAGATAATGTGAAAACACCTACTTTAACACGCGTTCCCTTGAATCTCTCCTTAAGCTCCCCCCAATCCCCAAGTTCCGTTAAGTTAGTTTAAGATTCTGTTGGCTAATGTAGTGCCCCATACCCACGGGAGATGTTTTCCTACTTAGTTCCATATATAAAATTGTGTTTAAATAATTATGGCAGCTATCATGGATTAATCAGTGAAGTAGTTACTTAAAAAAAAAAAACTTCATTCACACGTTAATTGTGTTCACGCTTGATTTGAAAATAGAAGGTATCCAATTTTTATATATATATATATATATATATGTGTGTGTATGTATTTTCACAAAAGGTTTTGCATATGCATGCATTTAAGCTTTGATGTACATTTTGAAACAAAAATATAAATATATAAAAGATAATTAGAAAATATATAAAAATTTTGTTCATAATTAATATGTTTCGTCCTACATTTGTTTGAAAGACAGGGTACCGTTCACTTTGATGATGTAATACAAGTATCCCTTCGGAGCATGTGGAAGTATGTACTTAATAATATTCGAAATTTTAATAACTATACGTGTTTTGCCAATAGCCGCCATGATAGTTGCGTGTAAAAAAAGGTAATAGCTGTCCTGTACTGAATTAAATTATACATTAGGTACGAAATCAACCCATGTGCACGAGGAATTAATTTCAAAATTGATTCTCTTAGAAGTGGTATTAACCTTAGATTTTTAAAATGTTTCCTTATCTCTTTCAATATTTATAAATTAATAAAATAAGGTATAAGATACAACTATTACTTGAATATTTATTTATGATAGTGACTTAAATAAGTTTTACGGACCTTTTTTTCTGTACAGGCTCAATTAATTACGTTGCAGTACGTTTCGTGTTACCACAATGGCTATAAATATTATCTTACGGATTTCATGTCTAGAATAACTAACAAATGAGTTTCATACGTCAAAATGAACACGAATATAACGACTTTACAATGTTATAAATATACTAGGCCTTACAGAGCTGATGATGATGACTGCATGGCAATAAGTGTTAACACCCATGGACTATTGTGTGGGCTGCTAGATTGGTACTTAAATTGCATGATAATTGGAAGTTTTTACAACTATCTGGACAGAATATAGCAAATATAGTTATTGATAGATAAAGATGATTAATCAGAAAGAGGGAGAGAGAATGGTATTGAGAAAGAGGAAAATAGATAAATGTTGAGAGAATGATAGAGATCAATATTGATAAATAAATAAATATTAAGAAATATAAATTTAAATAAATTGAAACAAGGGAGTGCAAAAAATTATTGATTGAGAGGGATAGATAAAAAAGATTATGTGAGAGAATGAAGAGAACATTAAAAACGAGAGAATGAAAGCTAGGTAAATATTTAAAGGGATAGAAATAAATCAAGAGAGAATTAGTAATAGAAGTATCGAGCATAGGAAATATTGAGATAGAGGGAAAAAGTTAATTATTGAAATGACTAAAGATAAATATTGATCTGGAAAAGAATTTAGAGAAAAGAGGGCGAAAAGTATTGAGAGAAATGTTGGGAAAATAATGAAGGAGAAGGAATAGTTAGATAAAGATTTTGTACAATCCATATTAGTGAAAAAAAACAATGATTTTTTAAAGTCATCCCTTTTTTCTTAATGCATAATTTATTACGTCTGAAGTGTTTGTTCAACTACACAAGCTTGGGCGAAAAAATATCACTTAACTATAAAAAAAAACCCTTTGGCTNATCATGACAGAATATTTAAATCCGTATTTTAAAGAAGATTATATTTTCAAAGCTAACCGTTACAAATTGTTTTCGTATCTAAGACCATTTAGGCTCCTTGATACCCTCCAAGTATTAAAATCCTAGATTTTAAATTTCATTTTTTAAACCAAGTTTTACTACTCGTTCGGGTTATACACATATGATAACCTTATTTGAGTATGGATGAGTAAGGTAGAATCTAGAAGAAACTTACCCAAATTTACGTGTAGGGTTAGGAAAAATTCCCTACACTACACCCGACTGAAATTTGAACCCTTACCTAATCTTAGGCTAAAAACCAAATGATCGTGGTGTTTAGCCCTCTTGCTCACCGATGCTGGTTTTTAGTATGAACGTTGCTGAGAGATCACATAAGAGAATCAACAAACCAGACGAGTATTTTGGATTGAGAAAAACGAACATTTACAGATGTGTGCCACCCTGGCCACCCGACTTTTAGCCACCCGGTTTTTTAAATCGTTTATCGTTTGTGCTACGTTAGTGCTGCTTAGTGATTGATTTTCATCGTTAGTGCTTTAAATTTGAGGCACTTATTCACGATTGTTTATGGGTGGCTAGGGAGATATCTCCTTAGCCACCCATACGAAATCGTTAATAAGTGCCACAAATGTAAAGCACTACGATGAAAATCGAACACTAACGTAGCACAAACAATGGGCGTTTTCAAAAACCGGGTGGCTTAAAGTTGGGTGGCCAGGGTGACATACATCATTTGCAGTGCCATCACCCAAACAGGAGGATGCAACAGTAAACTAAGTCGACCAGCAACTGTCAAGAGTTAAATAGCCAAACGATAGTAGCTTAAACGATCAAAACCATTTTAAGGTGGGGATATACTGGGACGCGATCAAAGGTAAGTATTTTTATACTTTTAGTATACAAACTTTTTTTGGTAGAAATAAATCAAATATTGCTTCAATATAAAAATAGAGTTTAATTTTCTTCACATGCTGATCTCTGTAATTCAATGGAAACCTTTTCTCTTAATTTAAAAGTTTTTCATCTAGTGTCACTATTCTCATGACAGACATTCAGCAACTTTTTTTTTAGCACCTTGTATTACTACCCGTTTGGGTTATTGGCTTACATACTAATTGCGTTAAGGGAGAATGAAAACCTATTTTGAAAATACGGCCTTCAGCCCACCCGATTAAGAGTCAAACCCTCGATCTGCCAATCATCGACAGTGTTGTCTACTGTAAGAGTAGCGCCATAGATGATTTGGCCACCGAAGATAGTTTCAGTGACTGTTGATATCACCATGTGAAGAAAATTAAACCATATGTTTGTACTGAAGCAATATTTTATTTATTTTGACAAAAACAAATATTTTACTACAAAAACTGCAAATACTCTAGCCTTTTTTCACGTCTACTACATCCCTACATTAGGCTCTTCCATTTCTATTTGAATTTAGCCCCTTACCACCATCATCATAATCTCTTTTAAGAAAAGATATAAAACTTTAACCTTTACACGTATTGGAAACCCAGAGAAGCATGCTGTGACCCAAATGAGATTCGTGACTCCTAGGTTGGATATCACTATTATAGACGTGATAAAATAAAAATAAGCTAGGTTCTGTCGTGGTTAAGATCACCAAGGCTACTATCATAGCTCAGAACTAGTTTATAGACGCAGCCAATGCCTGTATATGTCATTAGTCGTTAATATAACTTCTATTATTGAACATAACAACCCGAAATTATTTCGTTAATTTACCTCCCCAGTAAAAAACAAATAGCATTATATTTGAAAAGTCCACGCCGTTGGGCACACTAATAAAAATGCTGGTCCTGTACAGTTTGTCTTGTCGGTGACAGAGAGTCTCGATTCCAAGTCCAGGTAGAATATTATGATTTTATTATTAAATAGCTTAGCACTAATCCTCTAAGCAAATTCGGGTTCATTTTATTTTACTTGTACCTACCATATCTCTGACCCTTTGGTGTAGATTCATACGGGTGGCTCGGATGGGTAGTAAGAATACATGCAGAGTGTGTTTTTATGGCAGTCATGAAGCCTACACTAGACACTTGATGGGTGTTGACACTGATGCATGATGGTCAGCAAACACGTTCGACCCTTCCAGCCATACATGTGGTTTTACTACGTCTCGTCGCACCTGTCAACTTTTTATCCGCTTGTCTGTCACAGACGTCAGATTTGGTTTATGGGCGGATGATCCGTTGACAAGCGTGCTGACTTCAAAATTCAATGGACTGCGTTAAATACAAAATGTTTACAGTAATACTATACGCATTTTAATTTTAACAATTTGCTTGCAATGACTTTACTAAATATCACCTTAGAGGACACACGGTTTAAGGTGTCATTTTTCTTATGGATTGAATTGCCAATGTAAGGTTGTGGTTAGAATCTTGGCTGGTTGAACCAAGGTGTGGTTTGATCGTTGATTAATTATCACTTAGTTTTTCCCGTCCCCTTCCCCTAATAATACTGTTTTCCCTACATACTTTCCCCACCTGCCTTACTCTTCGATTTAAGCCATTAGTAAAATTGGTGCAAAATGTGAATAAATTAAAACCACAAATATCAAACTTAAAGGTATCACCTAAGGAACACTTATGAACTTTTTGGTTTCCCTTGAATTATTCTTGAAATGTTACTCGATGTTCCAGTAAGTTGCAAAATATTCCTTCATATTTCCAGCTACCGAAAATAAAAAATTATTTTGGTCGCTGCGTGTTACCGCGTGAAGCGGTATTACCGATAGATTTAATTGGGGCATTGTTTGAACAACCCTAGTTGGAACTTATTGTTCTTGTGGTGGAGACAGTGAGTTGCCGGTTGCTGTTTTGTGTTTTGCTTTCCTTTGAGCAGACTTGTCTTTAAATGGACCAATATCACCTCAGTACAATTAATGGAATTATACCAAATTTTCTAATGTTTATGAAATCCTAGTGACATAAAATATAAACACCGAAACGAAAGAAATGATGCACGGGCTAAATTATGTGAGATTACTGGTGCAGATTTAACAAAAGTAAGAAGAAAAATGAATAACATAATCGTGCAGTTTTACAGAGATCGTAAAAAATATTGATTACTAAAGATAACTGGAACTGGTGCATGATTCACTTTAAAATGGCTCTTTGATAATTACTTGCTATTTATTGAGAAAAAAATAATCTTTGTTGACTAACTGAAAAGTGTTTCAAAGAGGATTGGTAGGGAAGGCGAGTTAAAGCTAGGGTTTTTACAGCTTTTATAATTATTTATTTTTGGCCAAAGTGGGTAAACTATTGCTTGAGTAGAAACATAGAAATTAATATTTTTCACATGGTGATATTAACAGTTGTTGAATATCTGTCATTAGCACAGCGGTAATATATGGAAAATTTTAAATGAAGACAAAAAGTTGTCATTAAATTCCAGGTTATCCTTGACAGATATTAAAGAACTGATCAGGTCACCATGTGAAGAAAATTAAACTCTCTGTTTCTACTGAGGAACTATTTGATTCATTTTGGCTTTAAAAGTTTTGCTATAGTAAGTGATAAAACACTGCTCTTATTTCACGTTACCTACTCTACCAACCTATGAAACATAGGCAAGTTGATTCAGGTTGATAGTGCGACAAAGTGGTCTTTATAATAGTCGTACCACATCTTGACTGAGTGGACTCAATGGAGACAGTTTGTCTCAACAACAATGCAAAATATAAACAACCAGAAACACAATTGAAATATTCATCTAGGGGCGACAAAATATGCATTCTTGGTGACATAGCTTCCTAAATTATGAAACATATAGAAACTATGGCAACCAAAATTTCCTCATTATTACATTAATGGATATACATATTAATATAATAAAATATCTGAATGTAAATATTAGTTTAGACCTGTGTGGCCCAACTGGCGGCCCACGTTCACTGAAAATGTGGCCCTCACAGTATCCTGGAAGAACATTCGGTGGCAGATGTGAAATATACAGGTCATGATTGCATTTTACTATACATTTATTTGATTAGTAAAAATATGAATAAATATATATATTTATGATACTTATTTGTTTTGTGAAATTGTGTGTGCGTTCATGTATTTTCATAATACCTTTTTGCGAGATTATTAAACCGATTTTTTGTAGTAAAATTTGAAAGATTTCACCAACAAAAAATACAATTTCTTTGAATTATCAAAAATAATTGTTTATTAATTGTTGCTTGTAGGCCTATATTAAATTATTGGGACTACTAAATATACTATCCTAAGCCCACAGTCCAAACTGATAACAGTATTTGGGCCTTGAGATGACAATGTTGGACCACCCTTGTTTAGACCATCTATCTCCCAATTCATCGGAGGGTTTTGCCTGTCAAACTTTTGACCAGTTAAAAATTGTAATAGGTAGAACTACGCTATTAATTTGCTAGTTCCACTCTTTATTTTTAGGATGAGTGGTGAAAACGAACAAACAAGACGGATTTTTATGCATCCAATATAATGTGTTTTCATTTCTTGCTCTGTAAAAGAGGGATTTACTAAAGCTTGATTCATACGTTGGCTGAAAATAGAGAGCAGAATATGACTATGGGGTGTATTAATTCACACTCTAACAGACATTCATGTTGATGAACCATGGTGCTCTGCAACAAAAACTGAAAACAGTTTATTATCAAAATATTTGATTTTATATTGGGTAGATCCGAAAGATTATTGCCACGATCAATGTTTCGGAATTGTAGTGTTGTGTTATAATACACGTCAATTCATTTATACACACGCTTTAAATTTAACAAGTATTTTAAATCTTCTCACAACATCAGTCGATGAAGCTGTTTGTTTGTCTCTATGACCTACTTTTGTTTGGAAGAATAGTTTTGAAAATTCAAACATATTTCTTTGCAACCAACATTGGTAAAATTTTAAATATTTTCTGTATAATTCTATAGGTAATAATATCTATCAAAAGTGAAAGCTGCATATAACATGAATTGATGTATGTAGCTTTATTAACTACCAGATACTGTTCTTCCTAACACAACCAGGGTATATTTCTTCAGCGTATTCGATTTGTAAGTACATGCACACTGATTTAAGTAGGTTGATTTCGAAATTTTATTGAGCGTCCCAAAAAGAAGTTCTGTAATAGAGATGATCAAGTTGATACTATTCAAAACTAAAAATATGTGAACTCACGCTGGGTAGACACATTGGTCGAGCTAAAATCCTGAAATTGGCTTTAGCTAATCATGTGATCATTTTTCTGTTTAACTATAGTTTTTTTTTGGCAACGTGCAAATTCCTTTAATGCGCCGACATCTGCAACTACTTTTCAAAATACAGCCTTCACCATGTTGTAGTAAACATTTTATTTACTTCAGTTTGGACCTCTTTTCGTTAAAATTACACCTCTCAGAACTCCTATGATGTTCCCTTTCATGCTTTGGTGGATAGCCTATCATGTTCAACACAAGAGTGAGCCTCAAGCCTCACTCGTAATTAGCTACGTAACATAACACTAATTATTTCACACAACTTAAATAGTCAGATTTACGATTTAACCCACCAGGATCCAAAGAAAAACTATCTAAGAATTATTTATTGAACAAAAACTTGGATAAATTGGTAGTGCATCTGCATATTGATATAAGGATCTAAGGATCGAATCTCGGCAATACCTAAAAATAATTAGCATTGAAAAAATTACGTTTCTCTCCTTATTATTGATGAATAATTTATGCTCAAATGAATGGGTGTTTTTTGTATCTGTTTTAGAATTAAGTTAGTTTGTGCGTCGTTCAGACTTTTTTTTGCTAAATATTATTAATGAATCATAGAATAAATGGGTTGATCAATATTTTTTAAGAACATAGCCTCAAACATCTTTAAAAGCCAAACTCTTTCTACATGTTTATTTTTCTCTTTGTCATTAACATCAAAGTAAATAATCGGCAAAAAAATGGTATCTGAAACCTACTGTATCGTCCAAGCTCATGTCATTTGTAAACCCCCATATCAACCAAGTTAATTTAGTTTATAAGTGACCATATTATTCAAGTTCCTGTTAATTTTACATAACCACATTATTCCATTCCAATTAATACCACTTGTAAAAAACCACTATCCAAGTTTGTGCTATTTGTAATAATTTATCTTATTTAAGTTCTTGCTATCTGTAAACAGCTATATAATACAAGCTTATGCCATTCGTAAGTTACTATTTTATCAATTTCGTGTTATTTGTAAGCCGCCATATTGTTCAAGTGCAGGTAATTCGTAAACCACGATAATATCCAAGTTTATGTTCTTCGTAAACCATTATATAAAGCGAGTTCATGCTATTCATAAACGGCCGTATTATTCTAGTTCGTGCCATTCGTAAAACACCACATTATTCAAGTTCGCACTGTTCGTAAACCACCATATGGTTCAAGTTCATGATATAAGTAATCCACAATCTTATCCAAGCTTGTTCCATTCGTAAACCACCACATTAAAAAAGTTCATGCCATTCGTAAACCATTATATTATATAAGCTCATACCATTCGTAGACTCCCATATTATTAAAATTCGTGCCATTCGTAAACCACGATAATATCCAAGTTTATGTTCTTCGTAAACCATTATATAAATCGAGTTCATGCTATTCATAAACGACCGTATTATTCTAGTTCGTGCCATTCGTAAAACACCACATTATTCAAGTTCGCACTGTTCGTAAACCACCATATGGTTCAAGTTCATGATATAGGTAAGCCACAATCTTACCCAAGCTTGTTCCATTCGTAAACCACCACATTAAACAAGTTCATGCCATTCGTAAACCATTATATTATATAAGCTCATACCATTCGTAGACTCCCATATTATTAAAATTCGTGCCATTCGCAAACCACTATATTATTCAAGTTCGGGCCATTTGTAATCTAATCGTCTAGTCCGTACCATTTGTAAACTGCCTATCATCGAACCTTTACACAGAACAACTACTGTCAAGGTTAAGGTGAGAAAGGGGGTTGGGTAGGTGCATAGAGAGGTGGTAGTAGGAGGGGGTTTCTGTGGAAGCTATTAGTTATAGAGCCGTGTAGTTGAAGGAGGCATCGTGTCGGGACTGGCATAGTTTGATAGAACACTATCGCGAAGTTGATAACGAGACTTCTACCCAAGTTTTACTGTAGATCTATCTATGGTTGCAGGCAAAATAATCCTTCGAAACCACGGAGATTAATTAGGAATACAGCCAAACGTGTTGTTTCAGATCAGAGTCATGCCAGGATTACGATAAAATTGACATTCACGTAACGTAACGTAACGTAACTTAAGGGATTCCCTCGCGTTTTTAAATACAAGCCATCATGATGTGGTTATTTTAACGTTCACTCAACGTAAGAGTTGTCTAGGGGAGAACTTTAAATGATGGTACCACGTGATCTCGCCAGACAATCATTGTGAGAACAACGTCAATTTGGCTTTTTATCACACTGTTTGTTTGTGGTGTGCAGATGACGTATTCGGTTTAGTTAGTTTGTCTGCGTTTCAATGACACTGTGGCCTCTTCTTACATTTTATTATTTATCTCCAGTAATATTCTTTTACAAGGACTTGCAACCTAATCAACTTTAAATTATTGGGTTTTATTTTAGTAAACAATTTGTTTAGACCAAATTCATTGTCTGGGTTTTCCTCAAGTTTTTATGTTACGTTACGTGAATCCTGATCACACGCTGTTTTTCTTCACGTTAAGTGAACGTTATATTACGTGAATGTTAGTTTATGCTTCAAGAGCGCTGAAGCATAATTATTTTTTACGTTTACCAAAATACTTTGATCTACATTTATTAAAAATTATGTTGGCTCCAAAGTCTTCTTCTTGGTGAGAAATAAGGTGGGCACCGAGGGATTTGAAGTTATTTTAAAGTGAAGATTAAGCCGCCAATGGTATATCTATTTTATTAAATTTCAGTAGTTAGACAATACCAGGCTTATCCTTTCCAGTCATAGCATGGTTTAAGGCATCACTTTCTCAATAGACTGGATTGCCAAATACATGGTGATCGGAGTTCGAATCTCATTTGGGTGTACTGAATGTAGTTTTTCCTATATAAGCTACAATTTTCCCTCCGAGAAAATATAGGTAAATTTACTATACCATTTTTCTTTTCTAATTCTAACATCATTAAAATATTTGCCTATTTGGTAGTTCAAAAGGACGTAAGTCATGGCACATAAAAAAACACAAGCTTGAAGTAATAATCTACACGCTGCTGCATTATTAGTTTCATGATATGCGTCTTACCACTCGTTCGAACCATCTAGGGCCTATATATTAACACTAACATGGTAGGTTTGAAGAAGATATAACTTAGATGAAATGTGCACTCAATTTTATTGAGGGAGAAGTATTTTACCATATACGTAGAGAAATACTTTCAAACACCCGAATGGGCTTAGAACACAAATCTCTCTGTTACCAGCAAACCAAACAAGATGAATCTTACGCCTCTGGTATATTCCGCTTAACCTGAGAGGTAAGACTTACTTTTAAATAATATACTTTGGTGTGGATTACAAGATAGTAACATAGTGTAACCCTTAAAGGTAAAACTCACCTCTCAGAGTAAACGGAGTTTACATGTTCTCATGTAATACGGTGAGAGTTACATTTGCCTAAGACTCTCTTTCTCCTTTTTATTTCATTATTTATTTTAAGTGATTAATTGCAAACATAAATGAGTACAGATTAATAGTACTAAGCATAAAAACAGCATAGTTTTCCTGAACAATGCCTCTCACATTGCGTTCCATAAAACTGATCGAGTGTTTTTGCATTGAGTTCCTTGTGATATGTTCTTTAAACCAAAGACGTGTTTCCAAATAGTTCCTTAATAGTGCTTCTAGTGTTCTTTTACCTGATTAAATTATGTGTTTATGCATAGAGCTCCTGATAGTGCTCCTTGAAATGTGTTGGACCAAACATTTGCCACAGACTGTAAAACATACGTTTACTAAAGGGAAATTGGAGGTGTTGTGTTTGAGAATCATGAAAAAAAACAACAGCTTGTCTCTGATACTAGAAACAGGACAGTTTAGCGACGATGGTTGTGCGAAGGGGGAGCAAGAAGGTGTTGAATATTCCGTCCATAACGAGCTGGCTGTTAGGACAGATAGTGAAAGGGAGGGGAGCCTGAGAGATAGAGAGGGTATTCTTCATACTCGAGCACAAAGCGGAGATACGCAGTAATTAGTTGTATAACGGTTCCCACCACGTTGAGCTTGGTTTTATGGCGAGAACCCCTTCCTTGCTCTCCCACCTCCCTTAAATCTTCCCCCACGAAAGGGAAGGAGTGAACAAGATCTTTTGTCCCCCGCGTTTAAAAGGGATTGTTTACGAGATTAGTTGAATGAGGTGGCGCATTAACGGCATGATGGTGTGTCCTTACTGGCGTCTTCGTTTGGAGGTAAGCTTGCAGGGTACGTACCGCCTTGTACTGAGCCAAAGAGAGGGTGATTTGGTCTCTGTAATGGGGATAAGATAGAGAGAGACAAGAGAGAATATTGGAGACCAGCGGGACTAGACGTAGACGAGTAAAATATACTTTTTTTTTAAAGACCCGTTTACTTGACATTTTACCCACACCGGAGGGCACACGTAGATTAAAATAAAGATACTCTAGTCGGTTATGCTGATTACGAGGATGTAAGAGTTCGAATCCCGGCTTGGTGTATTGAGGGAGGTTTTTCATAATGGTTCCTACGCATTCTGCGCTTAAATATATGTACATTTTATCTAGGTTATACCTCATTCCTCTCTGCCACATTAGTGTAAATATTTGGATTGCTTTGACCGGTTGTAGGACGCAGCGTAAATAGAAACACTTTTTTTTTTTTTGCATTCACTACTATACCAAACTTAAAACCAATTCTTAAATAAATGTAATCATCTCATTAGAAATTTGAAGTGATTTGAACCTGTGTTTTTTTCCCCCACCGTATCTTACTACACATCAGGCTGCATACACACCTTTAAATCACACTTATATGATAAATATGAAAAGGTATAGTTTTGATAAATCGTGTCCTAATTTGTGGGGTGGGAAATCTTCCTAAGCACACTTCTTTGGAGTTTAAAATCTGATCGGCAAACCAGAATATATAATCTTATTTCCTCAAAGCTATACATTTTTCACTGTTTCCGAAGATAAAGTACCTTCTTTTTTTAGATTAGTTATTTGTATATAAATAGGGAAATTTCAAATTATATATATATATATTATAACACAGTTCAAATATCATCAAAATTAGCCATCGGTACGATGAACAAGCCATCATAGATTTTCACATAAATTATCCTTAATTTTGGTATTTTTGCTTTCACGTTAATTATTTACCTAGATGATAAAAATACATTCTTATATACTCTTTGCTGTTTATGATAAATAGAGGTGCACATACATAGGTAGCAGTAAAACTGCTACCTTTCAGGATAAATGAAGTGTACATACATACATACATACATACATACATACATACATACATACATACATACATACATACATACATACATACATACATACATAACACATTAATACACATTCATACAATTACATACATACAAAAATACATATATATATATTTACAAGAACATATTTACAGACACACAGCTTGCCAAACAGTAATTATTCTAGTTCTGGCATTTATAATGTTCATAATCGTCAAAATATCAAGATAATTTTTCTGCCCTCTTAAGATACTTTCTGTATACTTACTACAACGAGAAGGTAGATCACACACATTTGGGTTCCTACTCGAGTCTCTGTATTCAGTCTCTGACACGTTAACCACCCAAATTACTTGAACGTAACATTAGGATGTATGTAATATATGAGCCACCCTTAACCGAGGCGTGTGAATGACGTGTTAGCTCAGTAAGGAGGAAGGTTTGGGGGTGGGTGGTCTAGACACACACTGGCTCATTTTATTGGGTGATTATTGAAATGGGTCACCTTGGTTTATAGCCGAGTCAGGCCTATTCCCTCTACAAGAGAAGGACCCCACACACACATGGTAAGTTATCATACAGGAGATTATCGACGGACCTGACAAAAGCATGCCTGCTAGCAACTTTACAGCGGCACACGAATAAACCCACAGTTGAGCCAACACAGAAGATTCCTGCCACTTTTAAGAGTGTATATGCGCTGGATGCCTGGGATTTATTGGATATTGAAACTAACAAACACGAATGCCACCCTATTTGTTTCCACCTAGTCTTACTACCTGGGTATGCTCTCCACATATAATTATGCTATTGGGTGGAGATTAGTAAAATGGAACTAGAAAATGTACCAACATTTGCTTGGAGAGATAGCGGGGAAAATTATTTAGTAAGATATAAATATAACTGACTGAAATTCGAACACTGACCACCTTGTCACTAGCAAACCAGTCTAGATGAACTTGACGTCTTAGTCTATGTGCCCATTGACACGAGTAAAGGATAGGTAGCTTAGAGGAAATGAGCCCATATTAATGGGGAGATAATATGAGAAAATCACAGTGATACAACTTATTTAGAATATTCCCCTCCTCCATTAAGCTATACCCGGCTGAGATTCGACTCTAAGACTAACTGTAACTGGTAGTACAGCCAATTTTGAGGCCGACACCTTAGAAAGTTCTATTTCTGGTGTGGCATCCATTAAAATATTTGACGTTTATTGTATTTTTCTTTAATAATCTTGGAATATTTAATGTGCTCTTTGTAAATATTTTTAGCTAAACCAGCAACCCTTCAAACTAGACATTTGGCCACATCTTCAGATACAGTCTTTTAGATTATCAGAATAATGTAAGCAAATATACTAAGATGTATTTGAGATTGGATCCAGGGTACCTTATAAATATAATTATGATTTAATCTAAAGGTGCATGGTGACTTGTTATTTCTTCCTTTCTCTCTAATCAACAGCCCCTTTTATTTCACTTATAACCATCGTAGATATGCGCTCCCAAACTTATTTTAGCACCCTGTCTTGCTAGCCAATTGGGCTATACGCTTATATACTAATTACGCTAATGGGCTAAGGATGAATAAGGTTGAATTTAGAGGAGAGAGTTGGAAAGGATCTAGGAAAAACTATCCTCAATATACCAGACTGGGATAGAACCATGATCTCTCCATCTTCAGCAGTCTAGTCTATTGTGAGAGTAGCACCTTAAACTACGTGGCCACCAAAGAGGATCGCTCTAAGACTAAACAATTCAACTGAATCTTAAATATCACCAAAATAACTTTTTAATTAGTAAAATTATAAATATTTTAGATTTTGACAATAATAAATATATAAAAAAAAGCTTCCTCGAAAGCATTTAAAATTTAAAGATTTCTCCTAAATGTCTGAAAAATAAAGCACTATTTTAACTTTCAAATAGTTTTCTAGTTATGAAATTATAAAACAATACATATACGTGTAAAGATAATTCTAGATAATTGTTTACATTTTAATCTTATCATCAAAGATAATATAATAAATAACATTAGCTCAAACTCATCTTGTATGATTTGTCGCTGATAAGGGGGTCGAGATTCAAGTCCTGGATGGCTATAAAGAGCTTTTTAAATTTTTTTAAGTGGTTTTTCTCATCCCCTCTACGAACGTGTGATTACACTTGATATAAAATTATCGCTATCTCCTCCTTACCTCATTAGTATAAATATTTGGATACCCCAGACGGTTGGTAGGACGTGGAGCAAAAACAAAAGTTTTTTGTTAATAAAAACTAAATTAAAAGTGGAAGTGATGCTTTGAAGAAGTCACGGAACATTTAAATTATTTGCTGCCTTTAATCAGTTTACTTTAAAAATAAAAACAATACATAAAAATCTTTGACTTTTTGATTTTTTTTATAAGATAGGTATGGATTCATTTTTAAATTATGTGAATAGAATTTCTGTTAGTCAAATTTTATAAAAAACAGAAATACAAATTTAGACTTGGAAATAGAAACAAATTCACTTTGATGCCATCACTGGTACTTCTTTTGAACGACTTCATAAAGTAAATATTTGAATACTAATGAATTTGTTCTCTCGTCTTGTTTTAAAACAAGTTTACGTTGCCTCATAAACTCGGAAGCACAATACTTATTTTCCTACACCCACAAAAAAAGTAAGACTTTTATTTTCATAAATGGTAATATTCCGTACCATGATATTAAATTAGATGCAAAACGACTCACTAATATTTATTTTTCCGTGATAAAAGAAGCTATTTAATTCTCATTTTAATATTCCTTCGTATTAATAATCAAATTAGATCGATTTTCAAACTTTTTTTAGAAAATAAATTAAAGCCACACTGCTGGTCACAATGTCTGATGCGTAAGTCAATAGGCTAGTTTCAAGATGAGGGGAATCTACCTTTCGAATATCGGAATATCGACTTGGTGTACTGAGGTTCATCTCACCTAATTTATCGAAAGCTAATTTTCTTTACATCCATTACTGTTTCCATTCTATGGCCTGGCTAGGCCTGTCGTAGCTTCCCACATGCCTTATAATCCAGCCCAAGACTAGGACACATCAACCAGTCCTCGGCCGTTAACTCATAATTCATTCTGTGAGAGGGTATACATATTTTCTCACCAATGATACATTCTTGGCTATGCCAGGAATCGAACCAAGAACCCTTAGCCCAGTAGGCAGACACGCTGCTGCTAACTGAGCTAAGGCGTTGGATGAGAGCTTATTTATGGTTCTTTATTGGAAACATTGGCTGAAAGTTTTTCCGAATATGTTGATATTAGATACTTTCAGACAATATTTGCAACAAAGAACCTTCTGATATCTGTCACTTATCTACACTCTGTGCTGAGTGACAGCAATATATACATTTTTACTTTAATTTATTTATGGAAGGACGTTGTTTTACTTATGTGTCTATCTACTTGGGAAAGAACATTTTTAGTTACGAAGTGATGGATCCTATCGTATATCTATGACTTTATTGATGATTCGACCTGTTGGCGAACCTAAGAAGCTTTCAAAATATACATCGTAGACTGGTTTTTTGGATTTAGTTACCATGTGATTAAATTTTGTTCCTATTTTAGTGAGTGCACCAGCCTGTATCTAAGTCGGTGAGCGCGTTAATTTTTGCGCACCTGGACTTCCGATTGTTTTAATTGATATCAAGTGTTAATAACTTTATGGCGCATTGTATCTTGTTTTCTATTCGTGGCTTAATGTTGTAGAAGCTTTCATCCCTACCTTCGGGAATTAAGCAAGATCTCTTAGCTTCTAAGATATCTCGCGGCCCCCCCCCCCCCCNCTTTCTACACCTTTTAATTGTTATAAGAGACAGGGCCCCCCCCCCCCAATCTCTCTACGCATCCAATGAGTTTGGAAATGTTCTGGATTCTAAAATTTCAAATTTTATTTGTGTTAGGATGATTTCTTTTTAGATTTAATAGTGTAGTTCTATAATAATTTGCTTATCTTTATTTTACTTGGGCCTAGGAGATTGCTACTATATATATTCATTTATAGTTGGTCAATTTAAAGTAGTTTTAATATGTAACTAAACTACCTTGTTCCTCCATCCCCCTTTAACCTTGTATATTTATTTTTACATTAGTTTTAACCTCAACATAATTTTTTACTATGTTTAATATTTTCTGATTTTCCTTCTTTAGATAGATACATTTATATTAAACCTTATAGGTTATATACGATTATGTCTGTTGCCTATTTAAATAAACTGATTTTTAACTAATTTTATATGTTGATTACTTTACTGAAGTTTGTCCATAACCACAGCATTCCATTCATTAAAAATAATATATGTAAATATTGTGAATTACCACCCGTCCCTCACTGATATTTCCTCTCTTATTGCTTGTAGTTTATTTTATAGAATCAGGAGGACCTTGCTTTTTGGTGCCCTACTGGTTTTTCAGTCTAATATTTCGGTGCGCTTTATTTTAATCGTTTGGATGTGCTTTTTTAATTATTATTTTACTATAATTTCATTATTTTCATTAAATTTAACTTTAATTTTTAGAAATAAATTAACTAACAATAATAACCCAACTAAATAATTGATAATAATGTATAGTTGAGATATAAGAAAGGGTAGGCGTGGGCCGGTACATCTCCTACTGTAGCTCACAGTGTGGTATTTTGGCAATCTAAGAGGAAAAAATTATGTAAGTAAAAGTATAATATCTTCCATTGTTTTTTGGGGCTATTTATTACTCATAAAATACACAAAGGAGAGTATATTTACCTATTTTATAATACAATATATAATATACATAAATATTAAACTACACAGTTGATTATTAAAAATTACAATAGATTAAACATGGATTGATTAGATGCTAACACTTGGAATTCAGTTTGACATATTATTATTGATAGGGCATGATTATTGTAAAAAAAAATATTCAAAAGACAGCTATATGCGGAAACGTAGCATATGAGGGGATAATTGGTAATTTTAAATGTAATAGGAAAACAGACTTATTCGGATTCATTACTGTCAGTACATTCTTCTAATAAGTCCTGTGATGTGTCATCTGAAACATCATTTCTTTCTATTAGTGCTGGATTTATTTCACTTGAGGTTTCTAATAAATTTAACACTTCAGTACTGATTTTTCCATGTTTGGTTTTAGGAGTTGCACGCAAACTAGCAATAAATGGGTATGAGGTGATGAGTAACCTATTAAGTAAGTCAGTATTTGTATCAATTCTGGAAGTTTTTCTTGAAAATAATTCCCTGTATTGCTTGTTGTGTTTATTCCTTACCTCTTGAACTTCTTCAGAAATTTGTCCAATCGGCAAAAACACAAGAAGCAATAATATCCTTTCCATGGAATAATATTTTGTGTAGACTTACGGGCATTGGATACCAAGAGTACTCTCTGAGGTATAAGTCTTGCGTATCCCAAGTGTACGCATCAAACCTTTCCACATTTATTTTAAAACCACAATTTAAACTTTCTAAAATGACATGAAATCTTTTGATTAGGACTAAATTCACCCCGGTTATTTTTGCAGATTTCTCCGCATTTCTAAAAAAACTTCCGATTCGTGTTGCCATCATTAGTGTTCCCAGTTTGCTGTTTAGGCATATCTATAAGGAAACCCAACTCAATTTTGAACCTTTCTTGCTCTTCTTTCTTCTTTTCAGCAACTTTTTTTTTTTCTGATCCTCTAGCTTGCCATGATTTTATTTCTAAACGAAAAGAAATGTGAAGAATACATTCCAATAATCTAATCCAGGAATGTAGAGGTGATAATCCGAAAGAAAGAAAATCTTTGTTCACTTCCTTTTTTGATATTGTATTCACATTGTTCATTTCACTTGGTTTAGCGCCACACAAGTAACATGTTTGTGTTGAAGCACAAGAAGTGACTTAATTGCAGACCTTACCATCTATTATGCAGAATATCAATGTAGACATTACAGTAACATGCGTGCCATTAACAAATATTTTTGAAGACGAAATTGTTTCGATTTGTCTCTCAATTTTCCTAACCTCTGTGGATATCACGTCTACTGATTCCTTGGCAAATATAAATTTGATGGGGCGATAGTGTCTGGTCGAAGATGGAGCGGGATTTTGCCAAAGTATGGTTTTATTAGATTCCTCAATACCTGAGTAAATCTGTATGGGTACCATAGAAATGCTAAATAAACTTTCATCGGTAAAATGCTCCTCAGAAAACTTTTGCTGGTATCTATTTTGATCCATCCCATCGCAACCCCATTTTATGATTATGTCGAGAGTACTATTCTCGGGCAAACACAAACTCTCCATTATTTGTTTAACGTTATATAACCATGATACTGTGTGGTCAATCAGAGATTGGAGTGGTATTTCGGCTGTTGTTTCTGTTATGGTAATTCCAAGAGGATAACATAACTGTTTAGCTTCCTTAACCTTGTAATAAGGTGAATATAATTTACAATTTAAGTCTTTGGCTTGTTGGCGTATGAGATTGTACTGGCGTGTTGAAAGATTGGCATCCACTATTAAAGCAAATGCTTGATCGGCAGATAGTAAAGCTAACTTTTGATGTAAAAACTTGCTTCCCTTTTTGATAGTTGTACCTCGTTTTGGAGATGAAAAACAGAGCTCTTTAACTATAGCTGCGGAGTACCTTTTCCACTTCTTTCCGTAGTTTCATTTCTGTGGCCATCAACAGTTCATCATGGCTGTTTGAGTCAAGTCTTTTTACTTTTAGTGATCTAGCCTTAGGACCACAGCTACTAAAAAGCTTTTTAGGCCTACCAGGCCTGTTAATGGCACCATCTTGTGTTGAAGTACTTGGGGAAGATTGAAACACAACCGCAGGAAATGTAATATCTCCTTGAAGCCAGGATGAGTAGTCATTCAGGAACCGCTCTTTATGTCTTGCCACTTTATCCCATCTCTTTTCAATTTTTTTGACAAAAACTTCTTATTGTTGCTTTAATACTTTTTAGAACAGTTTCAGAAAACGATGAGTTGTTCAATACTTGCAAAATAAAAGCTAAACTGGCTTCGAATCTCGAATTCTTCGAATTTTCAACCCATATGTAAAATAAGGATTTACGAGTAATTGGCGGAATTATTCTGTAAATAATGAAAAAAAAATTAGTGCGCAAATTTGCGCAAAACTTTTTTTTTGTGTTTTGAATATATGAAAGAACTAGCTTTAATTTGTGTATAGCATCCACGCTGTATAAAGTGGTATTATATACTGAAACCTACTTATAATAATAAAAAAAGCTTTCATATTAAGTGAAAATTATTCACGTTTTCAAAAGTTGTCTCCGGGTTAGTAAAATATAATTTTGAAAAAATAAATCACTTAATAATAAGTTAAAACAATGAAAATAATAACTCCAATATAGATAGACCACTGGAGAACACGGAGGATGTACACCGGTCTAGCGAACTTAAAGGACTGAACAGAGTGAGTTTGGGCTGCGCAAGACAAGTGCGAGTATAGACATGTTCGGGCAAGTTTCAGCATTATGCCGCGCACTTCCTGAGGAACCAAATCACGCACACGCACTAGGGATGTTCTATTATTGAATACAGACATAGTTTCACTCTTTTGGTTCAATTGAAAAATTGTTTGTTTTTTTCAGCTAGATTGCTGAAATATCACACTGTAGCGTAGGTGGGGTAAGTACCACAGTCATTCGGTAGCACGGGATTCCGTATTAAAACAAATGCAAGCCAATCTACCCTCAACAACCTTTTTATTTATGACATCAGGAACGCTTTCATAACAGTCCATATTAAATTAATCGATAAACGTAAGTCATATATGTATAAAAAGTGTAATCTATCATANCCCTCAAACCCTTACGCAACACCGTGGAAGATCCCATGCATATCAATCTGTCACAAATGATTTTATTTAAATATTTATCATTCACATATAATTTAATATAAATAAATAATTCATACAAATATTAATCAGTCAAAGATACTTTTATTTAAATACTAATCAGTCACAAATGATTTAATACAAATCAATCACTCATACAAATATCAATCAGTCACAAATTATTTAATGCATATCAATCAGTCACAAATTATTCCATACAAATAATAATTAGTCACAAATGATTTCTTACATATCCATCACTCATACAAATATCAATTAATTACAAATAATTTCATGCATACAAATCAGTCACAAATTATTTCATGTATATCAATCAGTCACAAATGATTGTTTTATTTAAATTTTAATCAATCACAAATGATTTAATACACATCAATCACTCATACAAAAAATCAATCAGTAACATTATTTAATGCATATCAATCAGTCACAAATTATTCAAAACTAATAGAAATCAGCCACACATGATTTCCTAAATAATATCAATTACTCACATAAATATCAATTAGTTACAAATAATTTCATGCACATCAATCAGTCACAAATTGTTTGATGCATATCATTCAGTCACAAATGGTTTCATGCATATCATTCAATCACAAATGTTTTTTCATAGGCGCTCTTCTCAAAAGAAAAAGAGGATAAACACTGATTTACAAGAGGAATGTCTCCCTGGCGAGTTAACTTTAGTTTTCTTTCCCCTACTATTAAGGGTTGAAGCAATTCCATCCAAGATGAACTTAATCTTCATCAGGACGCAAAGCAGGCGTAAATGTCAGATTTCAGAGGAAAGGAGGATGAGGAGTAACGCTCCTGGATCATGGTTGGCCGGGAGGTTGGAAGAGTTGGAAAGAGCGAAAATGAAGTTTCTAGATATGAGCCAGCGGAATCCCCTAGTGTAATGTCACTCTATGTATACGTGTACAGTCTTCACAGATAAACCGTGGCACACAATCATCATTATAAGCCATTCGCATTGGTAGAGGTGGATTAAATGCTAGGATAATTTTATCTGTTTGAATTTTGCGGGCTGGAGATTCGAATCCCGGATGGGTGTACTGAGATTGTTTATTTCACTTAAGAGTTTACCGCTCTTCTTCCTTTCAAATCAGGGTATGTTATCTCTAAATTATAACTGCCCTAGCCCTAAATGATTAACGTAGTTAAATAAGAATGACTTGGGGTGGGTATTAAGACGCAAGTAAAATATTTACTATTAAAATGTTCCTTAACATACCCTATCTAACCACACCTTACCCGCGCCTGTGGTTACATGGTATATAGCGTCACGCTGGAAAACTATTGAATTGTTTGTCTCAGAAGGGTTCATTTCTGATAGTTTTCTACGTGTAATTTATGTATACCTGACATAAACCAAAATTAAACATAGTTTTTATGATGCAGCTAAATAATTATTAACTCTGACCTGGAGCTTTGGTAGTTTATTTTTCTTTAAGTCTTTACCCATTTTTACTATAAAAAAGTAATGATGAATTTACTTATAGTTTTAAATTTTAATTATATTTAAATATGTTATACTATATATTTAATGGATTAACCAGATTCTAAGTCGACTAAACAAATTAGGAGGAATTATTCTAAGGAATTACATCAGCCTTCCACCAACGGCCTCTGTTTCAATGTCCGGTTCTGTTGAGTTTAGGTTAAAACTTCTTAGTGACAAACTTTTTCTCTGTGGTGAAACAGCTAATTCTAATCCTAGGACTGAAACTTCGAGAAAGACGCTGAGGCTGGCAAACAAACTTCAAGTAAATTCATCAAAATAGAACCGTCTTGTAAATAGATTAATTGCTTAGGACAGGATCCACTCTAAAATAGTAATAATTAAATGATATCATTTGAACAGTTACTTAAAAGATGTAGGGTCACTTGGAATAAACGTCAAACTCATCTAAACTGTTTTGAAGGGTGAAAGGGAGGATGGGGCCCAAATCATGTTCGGGGTGACTGAGAATGATTTTTCCTAAATATTTTCCCAATTGCTATATACACAGCTGAGGTGTGCCGGGCTTGTTGAAACTAGCCATCACACTTAATTATCTCAACCTCTAACAAAGTAAATATCGACTCTGCAAGAACAGTGTATGGGTTTAGACTTAGCATGGCCTAGCCGATGCGGTCGTTGTTTTGTTTGATCGTCGTTGATGGGCCACATTTAACTTTAATGCAATGGTAACTCTAGGATAAATATTGAGATAAATTATTTCTAGTTTTAGTTATTTCATCACCTGCTCTTCACTCATGCGCCGATACCCACTTTAGGCATCCACCTCTCCGAGCATTGTCGCTCCGAGACGTGATTGGTCAACTTCCTTCTCTTCCTATCTTAGTCGGGTATCAATCGGGAGCCTATTTAACATTATGTATCGCCTAAAATACACACAGAACTATATTCATTGTCCAGCAGAACGTATTAAAGGCTTTGTGTTTATCCATTTAAACACTCAGCAACAAGAGGAATCAACTGCACAGGACTCTATGGCGTTGGACTCAGCCGTGGCCAGGATCAGCATCAAGTAGCATTCCGCCACGTGGAGGAAATTCAACCAGAGAACTACGTGGTCTGTCTAATCGGCTTAGAGAGATGGCTCGTTAATTAGCGTACAAGTAATACAATCCCTCTAGGGATTTTAGAACTACATATACTAGTCACATTCTGACTATGATTAGTTCACCCAAGCCAAGAAGTTGGGTTTACTTTGCTATGTAGTAGTCCGTCGCTTAATGTCTCAGCTACGTATATATTTTGTTTATGTTGTTATTGATATTTAATAGTTCTTTATGTCTAAGTGTATCTATAGCATAACTGCGGGTCATTTGGTTCCCTCCGAACAAAACTTGTTTGTTATGGCAGTGTACACCTTGTAGGTCTAGTTAGATCTGTCCAGCTTTGTGCCGCTTCATAAGTCGGCTAGTGCTATTAGGATGAACAGTTGACTGTATATTGTGCATACACAGTTAACTAACTTAGGCTACCCCTCTAATTACTTAGCCATTACTTAATAGTCGCTAAACGACTCCTTGTTGCTTGTTTTGTCGTATACTAAGCTTAGCCACTCTTAAGATGTCTTTTTGCTAGAATGAGACTCTTAGTCTCTCTTTTTACTGGGGGAACGCCAGCACCAGGAAATTAGGAGTTCATGGCCTAATTAGACCTTTGCCCGAGTCCATTGCCTCGTATTTTCTTTGTTTATGAACATTCCCTATTTTACCTATTCGCCAGATATGTCCAAGCTTGACCTTTCAAGGCACAAAGTATTTAAAACCACTTAGACTGGTTCCTTAAGATACTTCGAAAGAATGTGACCACGTTCTTATTTATACTTTGCTAGCAAGTTTTGATAGGGGGCATTTCAGAGAAGTTATGATTATGTCAGTGCAGTCCTAATTAGGACATATTTATCCCTAGTGTATGAGATATTGTTTGCTACCCCTACCAGTGGTCTTGACGTTCTCGCAGTATATAGACGAGCTCATAGGGGCTAGTAATATTATGATAGTAGTCGCCTAGTCTCCAGGATGTATGTATATTTAGGAGAATTAGAGTTATACGAGTTTTCATTCGAATTAATAGGACGGCGAATAGACTTATTGTGGCCATCTACTTACAACCTTGTATGTTATAAGCATTAAGCTAAATAAGCTAAATTATTGCTGAGTTATAGCTGCCAGTTAAAAACTTTGAAACTATGCAAGTAACCATGTTCCCCTTGTTGTATGTTTTCACTAATCTATGTTGACCACCTAATTTTGTTTATTATATTGATTCTAATATTACCTCATGAAGCCCCATTAATAAGTATTAATTTAATAGGGTTATTTGTGACGAGTCTGATATATTGTTCATCATAGTTTACCTTCTCTACCAATTGCTCTATTTATTGTATTATGTTGTATACTCAGAGAATACACCACGACACCCACTAATGGTAACTTCATTTATATGTAGCCTATTATGCCCCAAGGGAGGTGTGTGTCAGAGCCTACTTTTAGTTTAAATTATATGTCCCTCATCTCGATCCCATTATTGCAAATATATGTGCAGTTCAAACGGGTAGTTGGTAAAAGGTGGACGGAGTTGTTCCTTTTTTTTTTTCAATATTTATGTAAAAGTGTTTATTATTTTATTAGAACTCTATGGTGGAGTGTTTCTGCAACAATGGGCATTATCTCTTTTCACAGATCTTATGAGTTTTTAGTAACTGGCTCAATATTAAGATAAAAGAGAGAGAAGGTATATGCGGTGTACCACACCATTTATTTACTTTCTATCGACCCCTTGGATACTGAATTATTGTGATCGTAAAAATATTGAACTGGAGATTTTGGTAAATGCTAAAGTTTTATGACCACTTGAAACAGTGGATTTCACGATCTATCTGTCTGTGTCTGTCTGATACAATTTTATTGGCCCAGTTAAAACTTGGTATTTAGGGTTTTCATAAGGTTCCCTCAAGGAGTTTTTGAAATTATACATCCATCTATAAAATTAAGGGTAATTTACTGATGGGAAAATATAGATGAGATTGAATTCCTCAAAATTCGCTTTAATGAATTTAATTCAAATTTTATCTAGGAACTATTTAAAATTACAAACAAAATAATATAATATAATTATAGTAAAATTGGAGTATGTGGGGTTTGAACTATATTTGCTGGGCACCACTCTTAGGGATTACACTTGGAAGAAATGTAAAAAAAAACTTTCATTGACTAACTCTGACCTTGATGACCTTTCATACTCGAGACCACTAGGTGTGATCGGGAACACTTACTGGGCGATGCTATATTAATTTTTTTTTAGTAATAACTCTACCTACAACAACGATATTCCCTCCAAATTATTATGAATGAACTTAAAGCGCATCTAAGATGCACGGCAACACATCTTGTAATGTCACGGATGTATTTCTAAGCACATTTTAACTAACCAAATTAATAAATTGTAAAATATGTTTACAAATTATAAAAATAAAATAAAAATACGTATAGTAGGATGGCAAATAACACTAGAACTTTGGGATTTAAAAAAAAAAAAAAAATTGACACTAACCCTCAAACTAAGGCTTGTTTACTTATGAGTGATATTTAAGAATGATACAATTTTCTAAAGTACATTTAGCAAATTTGTTTAAAGTGCTTATCTAGGATTTGTTTGACATAAAAAGATAACTTAATTTGTTTTTTTGGCAAACAAATTGTTGGAGACTAGTTTACTGATGTGAGATTTTAGAAAACAAGAAATAGTTTGAAAATTGCTTTAACGATTTTGTTTAAAATGTATATCTGTATAGAGTTTGACATCACAAATAAAACTATATACGGTTTTTTTGGGTAAAATTTGTTTAAAGGTAGCTTACTGAAGACTCTTTCTCTAACTTTAATAATTAAAAAATATGCCGGGCGATTTGCTTTAAAATGGGTATCTGTCAAATTATAAAGATATATCACCACCCCCTACTCTTAAGATGTGGGCCTATGTTTGTCAGGATGCGTTATGGCGATCATAGGGGAAAGGGGGGGAGGGGGTGAATGGATATATGCTTGTGTGTGTTCGTGATTAATGTTTGACCTGTATTTTATGGTTTTTATTAGTACTACTATGTTTCTTACAAAGTTATGTTGACAGTGATATTGGAAATATAAAGGAACTTGAAATATTATTTGGAAGCTTGTGACAGAACGAAGTATTGCAAGTAATAACCACTGGCCTGTCTAACATCTAGGTGATCCTACCTGGTCTTGGATCCCCAGTACCCTGGACCCAAGCGGTAGTCGTCAAATACAAGTACTGATGTGCTGGCGTCCTAGCCCGCGTAGCCCCCAAATTGGGTAGAGTGACCCCCTAGACTCAATGGTGATTAGTCAGCCTCGATAGCTAGACACCACACTCTTTATTCTGCCGCCTGGCCTGGTTTCCCTCTCTGGAATGTTGACACTGTTTATGTGGTCAGCGCCTCTGTTCTATTTGTTTACTAGCTAATCATAACATTGTGAAATACTCATTTTGTCAATTCACAATCAAAACACTACAATATTATACAAACATGCCTCCAAATCAAGGCCATGTGTTACATATATATTTATATATATAATTATTTTAAATAAAACTAAGTTTATAGTAGCTTATTCATGATTGATGTTTATAAAATTTGAAATTTTAGAAACTAGCTCTAACGATTTTGTTAACATTTTGTATTGAGAGATAATTTTACATTATCTATTATAATGTATATTTATTTTTATAAAATAAATTAATTAAAGCTAGTACTTATGACAAATCATAAAAATTTTGAAATTTTTCTTGATGATTGAGCTAAAAAGGGGTGTTTGGAATAGTTTTTCATGATTAATAATAATATTTTTTACTTTTACAAATTACAAACAGGTTTAGAGTATTTTATTACTAAATTATATTTAAAAATTTGAAATATTTTAAAATATTTGAACAATTTGGTTTAAAATTTTTATAAAAATAGTATTTATTTTGATTAACAGGAGGATGTGTTGGTTTTTATGTTGAAAACTCACTCAAGGGCAGTTCACTGAAAACCTATTTTTGAACATTTTCTTCAAAGTTAAAAGACACAATATGAGAAAGTTTATGCGATCATCCATTTCCTTTTACTTCTTTACCTTTCAGTAACTATGTCTCGCCAACCTCATGATTTTATGTCAATAATCATTATTTTATAGTTTATTAATGTATAATATTTCTCTTACCTGTACTTAATCATTTAAAAGTATGAACAAATATTATTTTTCAGTTAATATATGTTTCACATATCTGATAATTTTTTGAAATCAACAAATTGAATAAACCAAAAAAGTTAATTCTGTCCCCCCCCCCCCCCAA
>CABEEJ010002481.1:79886-110106 GCA_901482245.1 Timema douglasi
CGCTTTTTTTTTTTAAATCCTAACTTAAAAGAACTTCTGAAATCCAGACGCAGTGTATTTTAATAAGACTGTACTTCAATGAGTGTCTGGCTTAGTGTCTGTGTCATGGCGTCCATCGCTCATTAAGCGGGAAGAAAACGGAACCTTGTTTCTACTCGCAAAACTTTGGCCAATAATTCAACATACACAAGTTTTGCAATTACCCTTCTTTTACCTTAGGTCTTTTTTTCATATTTTTAAATTGTGTTGACTTTATTTTCTCCCAAGTCTGCCTATTCGTCTTATTCGAATAAAGTTTGCTTCGTTGTGTGAGGAAAACTTAAGAGTGTTTTTAGCAGGGACATACCATTAAGTTAAAGTGAGTGAACCTTCTTGCTAGAGATTACTCTAATAAATGTGGATGTACTTTTAAAGTACCCCCTCAATTCAAAACCCTACACAACTTCTAATTCCGACTCCAGACATCTTTTTTCAAAACACTTTCTCGAAACTCATAAATATTACTGAGTAACAAATATCCTGCCTTTGGAGAATAATGACGATGTAGTAAGCAGGAAGATAGAGAATTTGTCGTTTATAACGTTTTCACTACCCGCTTAGATGGTTGCAAGTCTTAAGGTGGGGATTCAGGGGACGCGAGAAAAATGCAGTGTTTTTGCAGTTTTTTTTATATAAAAACTTTTTTTTTTGCAAAAATATTATATATGGCTCCAATACAAACATAGAGTTTAATTTTCTTCACATGGTAGTACCAACAGTTTTTTAATATCTGTCATGAGTATGGGTGCATTAGATCAAACACTTTTTAAATTAATAGTAAAAGTGGTCATTAAATTATAGGATATGTTTGACAGATATTAAACCACTGTTGAGGTTCCCCCTGGGAAAAAAAAATTATCGAAACAATATTTGATTTATATTGACCAAAAGGTTTTGCTATAAAAACTGCAAAAACATTAACGTGCCCCTTACATCCCCATCTTAAGGCGTTACTCTCGCAATATACTGGACTGATAATGACAGGGAGATCAAGGCTTGAATTCCGTCTGAGCGCTTTTTCCTAAAGGACTTCAATTATACCTCACCCGCCACTGTGGCATAGTTAGTTAGCTAACGCGCTAGTCGTGTTGAGCTTGACTGCCGAAGACGGGGAGATCAAGGTTCAAATCTCGGTCGGGTGAACTGGGGGTGGTTTTTCCTAAATGGTTTTCCACTCTCCCTCCATGCAAATGCGGGTTCACTTCCTCTAAATTCAACCTTTCAAATTCCTAATCCATTAGCTTAATTAGTACTTAATCATATAACGGGTAGTAAGACGTGGTGCTAAATAAAATAAATAAAAATTATACTTCCATGCAAGTTCAGCCATATTTTACTCTAAGGCTTACCTTTATAATGCCGGGGACCTGACTGTCTAGGGGTAAAGTGTCAGACTTCTATGTCAGAGGTTCAGGGTTCAAATACCGGTCCCAGCACAGGTTTTACTGCTTACCAAACCCTTCCTTCACTTCTGGCAAATACGCTTTCACGCTTTGTGAATGTGTGGAATGCCAGGCCCCTCACCATGGTACACAACCCACGTTAAACTGTAGGTCCCATCTGCTTTCCACCATCATCATTCTCACGTATTATCCTACCATCTGGGGATAGTGAATTTCACCTCCCTCAGAAATTAATTCCTCCATACGCCAGGAGAGCCGAGGTAAGATAAGGTCGAATGGTCAAGATCTAGAGCATTAGCCCCACCACCCCTACATGTGTGTAAATATACGGATAGTCCGAATGGATAATAGAAGGGATGAGCAAAATATACATAAAAATATCTTCACTACTTTTTATTTGAAAATTTATGGCTAGTTTTAAATTTTACCCTATTCTTTATCTAAATTTAATTTGTCTTCAAATAGTTTTTTTCTATTTCCAGTTGCATATGTTTTTCCCATTAAAAATGTTGAGCCACCACATTTTTTAAAATTTTGCCATAAATATACACCATAAGGCGAAGATGAAAACCTCATATTTTGAGATAGGATAAATCACATAGGAAAAATCAAGCCCCTACCCCATGTGCTCGGCCTAGATTCGAACATTTACCTCTTAACTGGCAATCCAGTCTATTCCAAGACTAACCATTGTTACAATGTGACTGACTATCTGTGACGGTCATTTTAGACAAAACAACATAGATTTAAATACGCTATGACAACTTTCGTTATAAACACTCACTTCAAAACATAGATATAGTATTTAGGGTTCATAGCTTAATAGTATTATGTTATGAGCCATTCTGGTGTCAACATATTATCATATATTTTCCATTCTGTCAGAACTGAAAATATATTAACAGTTTGGGTCTTGGTGAACTTCAATTAATGTTTTAGATATTCTTTCCTATTTGGAATTCACTTGCCTTTAGAACATAAGGTATTTTACTAGTTAAAAATTGGTTTACCCCTTTTTACGGCAGCCCTTACTTTTCAACACTTTATGAAGTTTCAACTAAAATAGGAATCTGGTAGGAAGAACCTTTTAGAAAATACATTATTGCGATCAACGTTGATATTATTTTACTACATTATTAGTGTTATTTTTTTATGCATTGATATTACGTATGAAAAGTGACAATTGAAAATAAAACGATTTTACGTATAAATATATTAAGATTTACCCCTTTAATAACAACTAAATTTGAACGTCAAATATTTTATTATCGACATAAAATAAAGGGTAAAGGGTAAATCTTGAAGATTCGAAAGACAGTCTCGTGCTACTGTAACTGCTTGCATAGTAGTATTTAATTTTTACTTTCAACATGAATATTAATCATTCAATAAATACCCAAATTCGGCGAATGACAACTTTACACTTATTAATGAAAGGCTATATAAAAAATATGCGGTTGATCTAGTAATAATCTCGCTATTAGTGAGTAGGCCTGAATACAACCAAGGAGATAAAGAAGGAAACAAACACACAATATATCATGCTAACGATTACTAATATATATATTACACCTAGACTACTCCACTGTTATTTAAATAGACGCTACCAGAATATCTGACGCCATGACGTCATTTAAGGCCAGATAGTGTGTGATTAATTATTTATCGATCCCCGGCGCTTCCAAATAGTTATCTGTGAAAAAATTTGGTCTGTAACGAGGTCAAACTCAGCCTAGTGAGGACAAATGAGAAGCTACTTGAATGAATAAGTAGCAGCTCCAGCTTAGAACACCAAGATTGCTGGCCGGAGGGTTCATTGTGCTGACCACATGAAACCATATGCTCGTAAATGCTGGCACTGTCATCGCTAATGATGGTGGCCCCTCGGTCGGTATGGTTCGCTTAAGGGATCACACCATGGAGTTTTTTTCTATATATTGTGAATGCCTAGCCATTTCCCGTGCAACGGAAGTAGCGTCAATTCTGTCAACAAGTGCCTTCAATTTACTGTAAAAGCTTTGATTTTACTAATTATAAACAATTTACTTATTTATATTTGGCTGATTTTGTTTGGAGTAACATACAGATTGTTACACCTTTAAAAACGAAGGTATTGTGGATTTACGTTAATACAGGTCTTGTTAGATATAGATTATATCAACAGCCCAGTGCTCTATATTATTACATCACATGCCTATTTTTGCTTCCATTAGCCAATAAACTCATCTTCACATATGTATCTCAGTTGAGAACTAATATTTGATTAACAATTTGTTATCTTTAACGGATTTATTTAAACCTTATCAAGGAGGAGGATAATTTATAAGAAGCGAGTTCACGTATTCTTGGAGGTATAATGAGAAAACCACATTGATAAATTACATGTGGAAACCTTTATTCCCTCCTTCCGATGTATACAGTCGTAATTTGACCCCAAAACCTCCTTGTATACGCCTAAATAAATACGAGAGTAAAGATTTAGACCGATGGCCCCCAAAGTGGTGGCCGCCACTGTTCATTTAATCTGTTTTTTTAAGAAAAGGGCGCGTATAGTGCACCACTTAACCAATAGCTTCGTTTTAGTGATGTGTGTGAGATATATCTACTATGTGATTTCATTGTTTTCAGCCAAGAACACACAGTTACGACTTGCCCACCTTAAAGATTGTCTATGAGCAGGTATAACACACAGCTCTTCCAGCTTACCTCAATTTGTAGTCCCAAAAACCTGAGTGGATAGAGAAAGATCAACACCCACATTGTTATTTTCAATAAATATTGTCCAAATAATTAAAATGTTAAGTTAAAACATTATAATATATTTTATCTACCTTCGATGTAAAATATTTTGTTTTTATTCCATGATTTTTAATCCCAAAATACATTTCTAGTGGACTAATGATTGACGCCCAACATACAAGTCTTTAATGTTCCCTCTGGTATCCAAAAGGTTGGAGACCCTTGGATTAGACCTAGTGGCCAACGGTGTGGGTCGTTAGCATTTAGCATGCTGGGTTCAGTATTTCGCGTTTTCTCCTAACGATGCCATCAAAACTAGATACACAAGTGCGTCATTTTCACGAAGGACCAGGCTACTTCCTTTATCTCTCTGAAAACAACCTTTCCCCTTAGTTTATTTCCTTCATTACTGCTGCCTATTTGTATCTCAATGAACAATTTGAGACCTGACTGTTTTCTAATTTCATTTGACATAGTTTACTTAATTGGAATACGTTTAATGTGAGCAACTACAAACTCTCCCAATTCGACCCCTAGAGACTAATGATATAATTTTTTAAAAAAACATGGTTATATATGAAATTATAAGAGGCCACGTTAATTTGACAATCATCTCAATTAATTTTAAATTGTTATTTTGATCCCTAGGGACTGATTAAATAATAAGAAAACATGGTTATTTGTTAAATTAAATGACATCGATCTAATTTGACAATCATCTCAATTCATTTGAAATTGTTATTTTGATTTATTTTGGAATATTATAATTTAAATATTCGTAGCAAACTAATTATTGATTAAGTACTCCCTTCATCATATTGCTATTAATAACTAACACGCTTAGCCACATATTTGTTGAACCATTCATCTCTTGATTACACAGTTACTGAATATCTATTAATAACTATCTTAATAAATGATTTACACGCTTAAACCTACAATTACTGAACCAACAACTATATTATTTACTCAATAATTCACAAACAACAACTTCTAGTTTATTTCTTTAACCCTAAAATACGTTATATGAACAAATAACATAGCCTACGACCGCAACTAAATGAAACCAATAGGAAACCTTATTTTAGATTAAGAATGCACGGTTTTTCTAGTTAAAATTTGAGATAAATAGTCAATACTCTAGAAGACATAAGCGTACCATACAGTACTCACAATAGTAGCCTTTCTAACTTGTTTAAAGCTTGAATAAAAATATTTAGAATTTGCTAAAACTTTTTTTAAAAATATAGAACCGTTTGGGTTACACGCTTGTGTGCTATTTACGCAAATGTTCTATGGATTAGAAAGGTTGAATTTAGAGGAATCGTACCCTTATATGTTTGGATGGAGAGTGGAAAACCATTTGGGAAAAATCACCCTCAGTACACTCGACCTAGCTCGAACCACGTTCTCACCGTCGAAGGCAGTCTAGTTTATTGCGAGGATGGCGCCTGATAGACCATGCGGCTACTGAAACGTATTTTGCTAGTATAAAAAAACTTTATGGCATTTAATGTTTGAAAAAATATTTTTCTTAGTGGTGCAAGCGACCACACAAAAGTTTATTCCTAAATATTTGTATGGTTTTCAACTTATAGTCTTAACTCTAAATGATTTTATTGTAAAGGATATTATACAATCGTACATATTGGATCATATAGTTTAATATGGTTTTTAGAAAAGGCTATCAGTAAACTGCTCTTAAATAAACTTTCCTTGGAAAATAAACTTTGGTTGATCAAATTAAATACATTTCAGATATACTGTAGCGTAATTCGCAGTGAATGATAAATGTAAAAGCCTCTGGAGGACCAGTGTTATGAACACGGACAAATGGACTGTTTGGTGGAATGGGTACGGGTAGAGGCAACTCGCCTTCACTTTATGTTGTCTGATTTGTAGTGTCTTGGAGCAGTCCTCTTCATTAACACACGCACAAGAATTAAAGAGACTGTACCGCTCCCGGGTGAAAGTTCACGGAACCTTACTTCACTTCTCGTCCAACCGAGTCTTAGCACACGACTAACTAAAATCGGCAATGCTAAAAACCGCTCCAGCGACACTTGGCGGGAAAACAATACACAGGGCGGGAAATCTGAGCCCGCTAAACTGTAAATATACAATAGGCCTGGAATGGTCCAGGTAGGTTCTTGTTGCCTTCAAGAGTGGGGAAAGGTTAGGGAAAGTGGGAAGGTTTAAGAAAGTAGAAGTAAAAAACAGGAAACAGTCTTAACCTCAACAATAGGAAAATATACAAACACACAACATTACATTTTTCACCTTCATCAACGACGCAAAACAAAGAAGAACAAAAACAAAACAATATAATACATAATAATCAAATCATAAACAAAAACACTTCAATATAGAGGCATATAGAACCTAGCTAAAAATAGTACAATCCAAAGAGGTAAGATAGTCGATGGATATCTTAAAAAATGAGAAATATACGAACACATATATTCAAAACAAAATAATTAAACTAGTTTAATTTATTTAATTTAATTAGTAATCAGTAAATAAATCCTAAATTTTGTGTGTTTATGTGTGTGTGTGTGTGTGTGTGTGTGTGTGTGTGTGTGNATAACTCATACAATTTCTAACTACTGTTAAATTAATTTTTCTCCAAAAACACATAAACTTTGTTATTTAACATGGAAATCCATCCCTAGATATTCCACCAAAATACCCTTAGTTTTAGAGATATAATTAAAATCACGATTTAGTCTTTAAGTATGACCATACAACTGCATAAAATAACAAATTCAAGGGAAATTAATAACACCATATCAGCTATAGCCACAGGTTCAGAACGGATAGAATTGTGAAAGTCAATTTTTTTTAGTTTGGGTGAACATACGTCAAGATCCACCACAATGTCGAGTTCAAAGATTTTAACGAGTACAATAATTTATTTTAGATAAATTTATAGCAAACAGTTGTATTTCAATATATTTCAATCGTATCCCTTGATATATTTTTGAGAGGTGTATAGGCATATTCCCTTCTATAAGTTGTCCTTGGTTAGTTATTAATTTAACTGCAAAATATAATCTTTCAAAATTTAGACTAGTGTTGATATAATTTTCTTAAAATCTGATGTAACTAAACAGACCTTTAAAATGCTGAAAACATTATTAACATTAATTCATTAGTTAACAATGAAATCTTAAATAAAAATATGGCCTGAGAATAAAATTTGCACTAAATTAGATATATTGCTAATTTTACTAAATCACTCAAAGTTAACTTTTAGTGAATGCTTTAACATGGTGGGAATCGAGGTAACGGGACGTAAACTGATATCACAATGCTTCTATAGAGTTAATTTTGCGAATAATCCAACATGAGCATTTTTTAAAATATAAAACACATAAAAATCAAGAGCCATATGCGTGAATATGATAGCTTTAATTTATTGTGTCTGTACGTTGCGCATATGTTACGTCGACAGCTATAAAAGTGAGATTGTATGTATTTATTTTTTAAATTTCCAGACACATGAAAATGGTTTGTTTACGCTCGAATGAATATTCATTTTGTCGCCACATCATGTCGGATAGAGAGGGGAAAAAGTAACTCTTTCAAGCATGTTGATGATGGGGCATTATTATTTCATAAATGCTTGTCGTAGCTACCATTGATACCGAAAAATAGTCATATTAAAGAACTCAAATTGTGAATGTTGATTCACTAGCTAATATTAAGTGTCCAAATAAAGAGTTGGTTTTAGTAGCTGATGGCCTTTTATGTCATTTGATTCATCATAAATTTTCTTGTCACAATCAGAAATCACACATCTAGCATCCATCAGTGGCGCAAGGATCCCGTACTTTCTTCAAGCGACGTAAAAACACTTCATCAAAAGAATAACACTAGGACAACCAAGTTTTATAAAATATTTTAATTAATATTAAATAATAGTTTTATTATAATACTGTAGAATGTATACCTTAATACTAATATAGAGATTACTTTCAATAGATTACATTGTACTTTACTTACTATTATTAATCATATATATATATGTATATTCACGATTAATTAATGTTATACAATAGCATCTATTTAATGCTATTTTTGTGTAATAACTTAATGATCAAAGTCTATTATAAAACTTAATTTTATGTACTCTTACAGATGTTAAAGAAAACAGTTTTAATAAACCAAGGCTTTACAAAATAAAAATTGCTGACAAATGGTGAAATATAAATAGGCATATAGGCCTATATAGTATATAAACATTTTATGTATAATATGCAAATACAGTAAATAATATATTATATTATATAAAAATATCATATAATGTATAAATATATAATTTAATATATAAATATATTATATAAAATATAATATAGATATATTATATAAAATATCATATAAATATATTATCTAAAATATTAAATAAATATATTATATAAAATATAATATAGATATATTATATAAATATATTATATAAAATATTATATAGTATACAAATATACTATGAATATAATAAACAAATATATACTATTTATTATTTTATATATAACATATAAAATATATTATATAATATAAACTGTTTATAAAACTAAAACTAAATGCAAAATTTGTAGATTTAGCTTTGTCCTGCATTGCATGACTCTGGACAAGGAGTTTGGGGATCAAATCCCTTTAAAAATATTTTATATTATTTATGTATTAAACACAATATTGCTAATTTAATCTAAGTGTTAGGGATGAAGAGGGAAACTTGGTGGGAATTCAACAGCACTATATTTGATAAGAGTCGTGAAAACCATAGTGGGGATCATTATATAAGTAACTACCCAAACCAACCCAGTCGGGGATCCAACCCCAATTTCTCTGTCAATGGTGACCAAGTGTAATGCTAGTGTTATGTTCTAGCCCACTTGATCACTGATGTAGATATTTACATTGTTTGTAACTTTTTCTGATCTGTGCACCGCGTCTTACTCCATCCGGACTATATACACATTTATAATTATCGGGTAGGGATTAGAAAAGTATAATTTTAGAGGTATGTACCTACATTTGCGTGGCGTGGGATATTTGTTTAGTGGGGAGAAAACAACTTTTAAGGTTGGAACCTTGAATTTACTATCTCCGACAAAACAAACCATGTGGGACTAACGCCTTAGTCCACTTACCCGCTGATGTGGGCCTTTATAGTTAAAATGTGATACTATTTTTATTTTCTATCTATATTTACTGTGTGCGTCTGGCTGTGACACCTGTCTAAGGCGCTTAAATTAAAAAGGCAATTTATTTGGTTTCTGAGGGAATCACAGTTCTTAGGAAGCTTTAAGAAAAACGTCAAGACTCAAAGAGGAGCGCCAAAACAACCTCTCTACAACGCCCCACGCCAACCACCCCTCTGGGCCAATATACAGACATGAAAGGCATCGACACAGGCGTGTATTACAATCCACCCTTCCCGATGGGGAGACTATTAATTAAAATAGAGGCATTAAAATCTCCTTTACCTCTCCCCTTCAACATCATCCCCCCCCCTCCCCTTACCAACACCTCCAATGATATCCAGCTGCGAAATTAACATTCGAAATGTTGCGGTTTTTCTAAAATTAACTTTTTAATTAAAACCGACGGCTGCGCTTGGGTAGCAATTTATACGGTTCAGTTTTCGAGAGAGGGGAACAAGGGATTTATATTTTTTGGCGTCAGTTTGATTAAAATCAACCTCAGGAAAATGACAATCAGAGTATCCACAAGGTTCTGAGGTCTGTTTACAGTGTCCTTTAGAAAGAAAAATACATGCATGTTGTACTATCCTGCTGACATTTTCAGGTTTGCATGCATATCAATCCCTCTCCATATTCTATTTTAAAAATTTACACTTTATTTAGTAAAACTAACAATATTTGCTCTATATGGATGAATGAATGAATGGCACACATACTGTAATAAAATGTCGTTTACATATGTGATTCATTAATACTTTTAATACAGATGTTTTTATTCGTCTTCTTAAGTAAACAACCTGAATATTGGTTTGATGTGATTTCTCGTTGCCTTCCACAGTGAATTTATATTAGCAGCGCTAAAGGGACTACCAATTTTGTCGGGGAAGGTATTTTCACATACATTCCATGGTTCTTTTACATTCCACTATCGACATGGACTGACGGCTTTGCTATCCCTCTGAAGGAAGCTGTACTACGGATTTTAATCGCCCAAGAAAAATCCATCGACCCCAGCTGGTCTAGATCCAACAAACATTGGGTCCTGAGGCTAGAACTTTAACCCAAGACCACCAAGGCCGACGTGTTTATTTTTATAAATCAAATAGAGATTTTTTTTTTCTGAATTGTAAAATTAAACGATTATTTAATACATATAAATACAAAAATCCTAGCTGTATATGTATATCTCTTCAAAGATTTCTCGTACTTCCCGATTTGTTAGAAAGTTGAAATTTGAAGCAGTTGTACAAAAACCACTGAAAAGATGCGCAAAAATCCCAAACCAAGCAATGATAAAAACATAAATATTAATGAAATATCTAAGAATGTTTGTATGTACATTCGTACAGTAGGGGTAACTTAAAAAATTATAAACCACTAAAACAAATGTTTTATTTGATCATTATATCTCGTTTATGTGTTATTTACAAACTAAACTAACCAAGCAAAACCTAAACTTCCAAACTTCTACTAATTGAAGATTAAGTTTAGCTATTACCAAACCCTTCCTTCACCTCTGACAAGACATCTTGTGAATGTGGGGAATGCCAGGTCTCCACCGTGGTTCGGATTCCACGTTAAACTGTAGGTCCTCCATTCCATCTCACTATCACCCTACCACTACACATTAGCGTAAGTGCGTATAACCCGAACGGGTAGTAAGACGCGGTGCTAATAATAATAATAATAAAGCTTAGCTAGGTTGGGTAGAAGGCCCTATAGTTATAGTAAGTCTTTTGTATGCTGGGTTGAAACCTAAGTGGCGTAGTGAGGGCATATGACTCCCAGGTTGGGCGTCTATTTTTGCACCCCTTTTACCTGGTGTAGAAATCAAATTATTTTAAGAAAATTCTTATAAAAATCTTAATAAGAGCTTAAATAAAAGTAAGGCTACAAAACCATTCGTGTAAAAAGGCAGTAATGTTGCAAGCAAACTTCAACCCAATAAAAGGCAGTTAAAGCAGTTAACACCTAACCTAACGAAAGGTATCTGAAGCAGTGGACTCTTAACCTAACAAAGGACAAATAAACTCATGTTACTCATATTAAAAGCCACTATTGGTGATAATAAAGATAAATACTAGATGTTTAGGAAACAGACAATACACGTTTTTATTTAATATGCTATGTATGATAACAAACACATCACAGTAAATATCCCATACGTTTTCTTCAGGCTCTTTTATCTAGTAAAGTAATGTAAAAATCTCCCCACCTTATTGTTGCTCGTAGCCACAATATTATACTTGCGCCTGCGCGTTGCAATTACAGCTGCAACTTTATGGAGAACTTGGAAATCTCGAATGGCTGTCTGCCAATAATGGAAGGCGTAAATGTGGCACGCCTTTCAAATGAGTAACTTACCTATATTTTAATGATTTAAAGTGGACACTTAACAACCATTCTTCATTTGTTTTACTGTGGCTATTTAAAATGATAGTACACATTTATTTTATGTGTTTTGATTATATATGTATATATGTATTTACCAACTCGAAGTAATGACTTCAGTATTATTTTATTTACTATATAAATACTGAGAGGCACATTTCATCAGAGTTTTTGTTCTGTCTCTAATAAAAATAATAATAATCCATAGTGTATTCTAGTTTATTAATTATTTTTAACATGTTTTTATTAATATAACGTGTTATATATGTAATTAATTTGAACCCTCCTTAATAAGATTAAGGGGAATACCGGAGGTCCAAATATAACAAAAATATAAAGGGGCAAAAAGGGGCAATAGGAGCAAGTGCTTGGAGTTCTTTGCTTTGATTGTCTGTGAACAAACATACAAAACTCAGACCCCGCAACTCACACCCATTGCGGAGTTTAATAAGAGAACGGTCCATCTCCAGAGATAGTTAAAAGAACGAAGATTAATCTCTAAAAAAGGTACACCAAAATAAAGACTCAATCATTACCACAACATAAAATAAAATACCTAGGATATGGTGGAATAAAGTTACGAATAAGAATAAGAAAAGTTTTCAAGTTGGTATTTATTTAACAGGCAATCAATCCCTTGAGAAAATATATAATTGATGTAACGTGACAAAATTTACATTCATGAAATATTTGAGACATCATTATTGTATGCAAGCAATATATATTTAGGGAAAACATGCATGGTTTATATTATTAAATTTTTTTTAATCTATTAGTAAGATCGCCATTATCATAAATTTGCCCAATACAGTAAAATGGCATTGATCACATAACAAACAATATCGAGAAAATTAGTTACGAGTTCATGTGTTACAAAAAAAAAAAGATCATCAAACAAGTTATCCTTATTTGGATAGTTATAAAAAGTATTTCTCNAAAAGATCATCAAACAAGTTATCCTTATTTGGATAGTTATAAAAAGTATTTCTCCTAAACATTTAGTATATAGACCTATACAACAATTTAACTAGCCACACAATATTTATTCTGAACTCTACCCAAATATTTACTTTCCTCTTTTTTTTTATTAACAATTATACCATTTTGCCATAACAACAATAAATAGCAAAAGTTAAGGTTGAGACGTCATGGATAAAATAACTATCATTTAATTTTAGAAGCTTTACTAAACCCATGAACATATTTAAATTTACTATCAAGAGACCGAATAATACAATATCCCTGAGATTCAAAATCGACTCTTTTGTCAATGGTAACATATCGTAACCATCCTAATGTTTATAGTCGATTTTTTATTTATTGAATAAAAAAAAAATTCGATCATCGATATAAATGTCTCGATCGTGCAACTAATCGACTTAGAAGTGAAGTCGAGCGTATTTTCAATTATTACACATTTAAGATTAAATTACCGAAAAAGAATTTTGAATAAGAAATTTACATGACATGCGCATGAGAATATACATCGAGAAGGTTCTTTTCAGTCCAAAGCTCCTCCTAAACTAAGGGTGAGTAGAACATCTTCCCAACATAAGATCTTTGTCACTAATATCTTTGGCACAGACCTATTACACAATCGGAGTTCAGTATTACATCCAACGCGCGGCTGAGTAGGTGTGTTTTGATAGTAACTCGCGTTAGTGTTCCCTGTTGACATCAGCTGCAGTATGATGGGGTAAGTTTAATTTCTTTAATTTGTACACTCATATCGCTGAATGCTACCAATTATTATTGTTAATATTTAATACTACTCATTACTACTACTTATTATCATAGTATTATAATAATTAATAACATCATGATTTTAATAGTTATTCTAGTAATAATAATTGTATATTAATAATCTTTTTAGTTAATTATTAAGAACTTATTTCTTTTGCTCATTTTATTTTTTACTAAATGTCACTTCTATGATACCCCTACACCGATGGTACCTGGTGCGAACCGCCTACACCACCCAGCCCTTCCTGTGCTTTTACGAGTATAGTGTAGTATATCTACTCCTCCCAGTACAATGCTCTTTTTATGGGCAAATATTTAAAATAATATTTACTGTCACTATATAAACAATGTTTAGAGTAAGTAGTGTTCATAGTTTTCTTGGTATAGAATATATCTCTTCACTTAATTGGCAAACAGTGATAAATATAATGTAATATGTTGGCCGATAACTACTCCGGAGTGACTTTTCACTCAACCTGTATGATGTTGTCCTGCAGTTTTAGTGTCAAGGTGTTGGCTATTATCGATGTACCACGACCATAAGAAAACTCAATATTTCAATGGCACAATAAGATTGTATTCAACTTAAACGTATAACAGAAGAACAATTTAAAGTCCGAGCAAGGCTAGATACAAACAGTATAGTGCGTCCATAGTATAATCTTTGAGAGAAACTGGCTAGCACGGTGCAAATTCTAAACTAATTGTATAAATGATTGCATTGTATTAAGTATTGTATAAATATGCTAATTTGGCAGCTTGCAATCAACTATAATATAAAATACTTTACTTATACATTTCCATTAATAATAATGCTAAGAAATGAACTCTAAATCTCCATGAAACAGTTAAAGAACAGAAGGATCTAAATGTTCCAGCAAATGCAATCTTTAGAGTTTGAAATACAAAAATTATCTTCTATCTATAACATGAATAATATAGGGCCTAATCAATCCTCGCCCTTCCCTAAAGGCTTGATTCAAACAGTAAATATAATAGGTCATCTTCAGGAAAATATGCAGAAACAAACAAAGACTGGCAATTTATAAAAAAAAAGGGGTCAAAATATACTTAACTTAACTAGCAAAACAGAGTTTAATATTTACATCATATATGTCTCGTCAAGATTAACTACCACAACCTACGCCGGCATATATTAGACAAATTTTGAACATTTCCTTCTTCCAAGAGTATGTAACATTACTATAACGGGCCCCACTGTTTGGTGCCAATTGTAACGTTCTTGTAACTGTCTCTACGTTGGGCGCCAATTATAACATCTTCGTGGCTTGCCCCTAATTGGGATGTCCTTTGTAACACCCCTCGTAACGGGCCAAAAATAGTAATAGTGCACGAACGTTAGCTAAAACTAATCGCTCCCAACAAATAAATAAAATCTATCATTTAAATAAATATTTTAAATGTTTAAAAATATATCTATGTTAAACGAGACAGCCATCTCGTACAGCCAGAGGGGTCAATATTTAGAGTTATAAGCTATATATTAAAAAAGGGAATTTAAACATAATAATATTTTTATGCCATAGCGATAATTTAGAAAAATAAATATGTACCAACGCACGGCTTATCCCGAAAACCATGCATAACCTAGTATATCTTCCTTTTAAATTACCTCAATATTTACAGAAAATAACACAAATCTACAACACAGCATCACACTAACGTATCATAGGGAAGTACCAATGGGGAGTGTAGAATCCAAAAAGTCTCCTTATATGGACATGAACTTACTCTACACTAAAGAGGGAGGGAGAAGATGTTGTAAGCCTTGTTGGCAGGGGTCGCCCGTTTGACAAGCGTCACCAAGCAGATCACGTGGGTCGAGTGGAGTGGCGGCTAGGTAAGTTGAGCAATTATTGGTAGCCATCGTAGGTAATTCTATAACCACTTTAAATATCAAGTAAAAATTTAGCCATTATGATTATTAATATACATCTTCTGAACAAATTGATTATATCGGTAAAACCGATAAAACACCCAGTCTCTGGTTGTCATTTTATCATTGGGAATAAGAAGTCACAAGGGTTATAGTCTAATACAAACCTAATTTTCAATGCTTTAGTAATTAATATAATATATGATTATGGTCCTTATTCAACCAAACTTAACTTACAACTTCATGGGTTGCTGAATAATTGGTTCATGATAGGAAGACAAATTCAGAGAATATCGTTAAAAATAATAATAATTATTATTATACAAACTTAACTTTCAAACCTTCCATGATTTGTATACATATTTATAGATCTTACTGAACCTAACTTAACCTTTCATGCGTTTATGAATTCTATTCTTATTTAATGTGGTAAGTGAAGACCCTCCTTTTTCCGTGTATTACCATGCAACGTAAGAAAAGGGTGGTAATCTTAGAACCCCCTGGGGCCTATAAAAGTGGAGTAACTATGCTGTTACACTTCCTCGGGATTTGTATGTCTTGTAGTGTCGTGGAGGAACTCTGCCATTGCTTTCAGACTATTTATTTTCGTGGAGCAACTGTAAATCCTCATATTGGACAGCCATTGACAAACACGCACACACGCATTATGCCATCAAGTCATAGAACAAAGAGATAAGTGTTAAATTATACCCTTTTATCTCACTTGCACCTCTAATGGGCGGGCACACACTAAGGCTACGACCACAATTGCGACCAGGTCACAGTAGTGTATTACATTGATTCTTATGAGGGTGGCCACATTTGGCGACCAGTGACAGCGACAGATTTTAAAACACTTTCATGAGCGTTTTCAGGTCGCAACGACAAATACGCTCACCTTTATTTCCTATGGAGGTGGCCACACTTGCGTTCATGTCCCAGCCTGTCGCGAGAACAATGAACACTTGTGTGGGTTTGCTTGCGTCATCCTAGGCTAAATGTCGACCGATAAGGTGTTCTGGACCACGCTATCACTCCTCCCCCTAAACCTCTCACTAACTTTCTTGCAAACCGCCCAGTGTTTTCCGCCCGTCTGGAGTTTGACACTCGGTAGAGTTCGGTACTCAGCAATGTTTGATACCTAGCTATTTATTTATAGATGAAGTAAATAAATGCTCACCACTGTGGAATCTGAAACATCGAGATTACGCAAACAGGGACATTAACGCCAAGATCTGGATAGAGGTTGCAGTTGCAACAGTGGAGGGTTGGGATGAATTAAACAATGAATAAATAAATGAACACGGTAAGAACTTATTTAATTAGCATAACTAAAATAATAAAATCAGACCATATACATTATACAAACTAACAATAGATTGAAATACTTGGCAATGGCAAAGGTTGTTTCCAATCATAATAATTAATTCCAATTTGTAAATAATTTTTTTTTAAATACCGTGAGCATAGCGATAAATTGCATTCTATACGTGACTCCGGAAACATTATAATTAAATAGGGGTGTGTTCTCAGTTTTTTTAAAGTCTGTTCATAAGAACGTCTCTTCATATTAATGGGGTGGACACCGTATTATCTATATTTACGTTTATTCTTATAACTATATGCTACTATGGCTAATGACATATCTTCAAGCCTTGGTGCCATGATAACTGGTCATAAAACGCGGTGACCAGATCACAAGCGTGGCCGGTAGCAACAAAAACCATTCCACGCGACCTGGTCGCAGCGTCCAAGTCGCAAGCGTGGCCGTAGCCTTATGAACCACTTTAAATCTAAATTAGGTACCAATTTGTGAGCCTCCTTTGGGGACAAGATCGTGAAGCCATTGAGGCTACACGTTCACTACATCCTAATAAATAACATGGACTCTTGGATATGAATTTAAGACTGTTGGTCACATAATATAAGGCGTCAGTATATAAATATACTAGTTTGCTGATGACAGGGAGGTCAATATCTCTAATCTTGCCCAGGTACATCAGGAGGATTATTTATTCACGTGTGATTATCACTAATATTTACATCTCGTATACACACTAATGTGGCTGCATTACCTATAAAACTACCTTACTTATCCTTAATCCATATATTTAGACGTTAATAACCAGAGTGTTAAATTGAATAATGATGAAAAAAGCAGTGATAGTAAAAAAGGTTTTCAAAGCAGTTCAATATCCCCTTTCTATATACTCGGATTTCAGATTTACTGAGCATGAGTACACTTTTACTACTAGAAAGTGCTAGGTTAACCATGCCCCCTACCCTCCTCCTGTTTGCTATGGACTTGAATAATAGCTGTATGGTGCCATTACGTCACAAAAGGAAAATGTATTGTGGGTTGCACTCCTGTAGGTTTTAGAATTGATGACTAGACCAAGTATAATCAGTCTATCATATGAGAAAACTGAAAATGTATTTTGAAACACAACGTACAACACTTTTGGTGATGAATATTTAGGATACCCATTTCAGTGGCCAAATGGTTTAAGGCATCACTCCCGTGTTAAACTGGTCTGTTGAAGACATGGAAATGCGGGAAGATTAGCTGTAAAATTCTTCCTCCTTCCACATCCTACTCTATTCGAGAAATTATCGTATATGCGTGTAGCCCAGTAACAAGACGTGGTGATGAAACATATATTTGGGATTAAGGCGCTGGAACGAAAAAAACATATTGACCAGGGCCAACGGGAAATTAAGTGGTAAAAATAATATTTGACTCATAAGAATCGCTTGCTCTTAGTTGTTAGAGGATAAGGGGGACGAATGAGTAAATTTTCACTCAAATAAGAAAATAAAAATAATGCCGTACCAAATGAATAACACGAATGATTTGATAAGAGAATTAATTTTAAAAGTCATATTAATAAGCTACCTTAATCATTTATACATTACTGAAGCGTGTATTCTTGTTTTTTCTCCCCTTAATAGAACCACTGTTTATTTAAAGATCCTAAAAGTGCGGCATTTTAGTTTATTACTAAGGGAGTCATATCTCCCTTCAACCCCTGATAACGACGCCCGTAATTGAACAGTTTATTAATACTATGATCGAGTTTTGATAAGCTTAAATAAATGAACTAATCATAATATTATTATAATTAATAATACAAATTAACCATTAATTAACGCAGATATTCCCCGTGACCACTACAAAGTCAGATGAGGTTAGTATAGTTCGTTTAAGGCCAATAAAATTAAAGAGAATCAAATAGCCAAAGCTATTATTTGTGCATTTTGAGTGAGGATTACTCCAGCTAGATATCATATTATGAAAATTGAAAAATGACACCTGGACACGGGAATCTAGCCTGGGACCTTTGGCTTAGTACGTCAAAAGTCACGGGTTCGATTCCCGTGTCCAGGTATCATTTTTCAATTTTCAGAATACAAATTAAAGAGGCCAAGATAAAAATATGGTTTCCAAACTGGAAATACAATATTTTAAGTTATATTTTTGTAATCATTTTTGGAGGTTTTAAAATTTAAAAGTTGACGGTATACCTTAAAATACACATATAAGTTTAGTCTACAATATTGGCAGGACGCGGTTGTTTTGGTGCTAAGAGAGCTAGTCTCTCAAGGTAGATACCGAGATGACAAAGTCGTAGAAAATAATGTTTCATGAATCCACAGTTGTGGGAACATAAGTTAAGGTGTCAGTTTCATCTGCTACGGTTCTGTGTTAGGGAGATCGGGGCTTGAATTTATCCAAACCCCATGCCATGACTGAGGGTTTTGGGTTTTCCGAATAATGGTTTTACACTCTCCACCCCTTCAAATACAGGATTAATTTCCTCAATAAACTCTACCTTCCTCATCCCTACTCCTGTAAGTGTAAATACGCAGGTAACCCGGAAGGATTATTAAGACGCAATGCATAAAATTAACAAATGGTTGGGACATTATTATTTAAGAATTCACTTTAGAATAAGTCATCAAAAAAATAAAAATTTACATATAGAGAAAAACTGTTAAGGTTATATTTAAAAATATTTGGCATGCTTAAAGATTTCGGGAATGGTACTGCAAGATGATATTGAGCTTCGAAACTCTTTTTTGTGTTGGCTCTCTTCATGTTAGTACTCAAGACCTTCTCCTTGGCACTTTCTTATAGGGGTTAGTTTAAGACCACGGATATAACGTCTTCTTAGAGACCAAGGTAAGATGGAGTGCTATCAATACTTTCTCCTTAGCACTCTATACTAGGGGCAGGTTAAAGAACACGGATATAACGTCTTCTTAAAGACCAAGGTAAGGTGGAGTGTTATCAATACTTTCTCCTTAGCACTCTATACTAGGGGCAGGTTAAAGAACACGGATATAACGTCTTCTTAAAGACCAAGGTAAGATGGAATGCTATCAATACTTTCTCCTTAGCACTCTATACTAGGGGAAGGTTAAAGAACACGGATATAACGTCTTCTTAAAGACCAAGGTAAGGTGGAGTGCTATCAATACTTTCTCCTTAGCACTCTATACTAGGGGCAGGTTAAAGGCCACGGATATAACGTCTTCTTATGGACCAAGGTAATATGGAGAGCTCCTTGGTGCTCTTTAATAGGGGAAGGGTCTAGAACACGAAAATAACGTCACTATACCTCTGCGCGGCTAAGTTCCTTAAACATCTTCTATTCATGTATTCTGCACGGGGTAAGGGGATTTTTCTTGTTCGAATATTCAGAGCACGTTTTCGTAAAGGTCAACTGACCCATTAGAGGGAAAGATTTTTCAAGAACATTCCTCAATAGTGTTATTGAACAGGCTTTCTTCTTATATACTCCTGGAATAGAACGTGGAAGATAAATAGACAGTGGGATAGAGATGATAAGCCTCTTGAAGTAGGGGTCAGTGTACCTGGCTACTGATCTAGAGATCCCAGGTTCAATTTCCAGTGGAACTAAAGGCATTTTTCCCGAAAGAGAAAGTGTTCCTATGGACACCACGGTCTGGTTAATTAGGCTTAAGGTGCGGCAGAAAGGAGCGCGAGTAATTTTACCGTTTTTAGATTATTACAATTTTTTGGCTAAAATAAATCAAATATTTCTCCAGTAGCAGCATATAACTTACTTTTCTTCACATGCTAATATCAACATATCTTGAATTTCTGCCAAGGGTGTTCCTGAATTTTGTCAAAACTTTTTAAATAAAGATAAAAAGTTTTGACAATATTCCAGGACACCCTTGAGAGATATTAAAGATCTGTTGATATTAGCATATGAAAAAAACTAAGCTCGATGCTGCTACTGTAGAAATATTTGATTTATTTTAGCCAAAAATTTCTAATTATATTAAAAACTGTAAGACTACTCGCGCTCCCTTCTGCCACACCTTAAGTAAGGTTTAAGATTTACACTTTCTCCACACCTTCACTATCACTATCATCACGTCATCTTATTGCGGGTACCACTGGTGTACAGCTTCCAAGGTGTGACCTTCTCAATGTCCTGTTCCCAAAGAGTGGCTTAAAGTATACCTACACGGCGACAGGACTCGATACTCCATCAACTCTCACGATCAAATATGTCATTGGAAATACAAGAGAAAGAGAAATAATTATGTGTATAGCAAGAAACTTATATCGGTGGGAACATTTACTAAATGTCAGGTTCATTTAGTATGAATTGCCGGTGTAGGTTAGGTTGGGGCTTGGGTTTCAACCCGATGTACAAAGGTTCTATTTTTCAAATTGCTACTCACATTCCCTCCACGCAAATGAGAGTACATTTCTTTACAATATATCTGCCTCATCCTTTTATCATAAGCGTAATTAAAAGTGTGTATAGAACTAACGGGTAGTAAAATTCTGTGAATAAAAAGGAATCTAGGAAAAGAGTTGAAACGGAAGAGTCAAAAAGAAAAAACAAAAGAAAGTTGTAAAAAAGAGATAGTAAAATATATGAAAATAAAATAATGTAGTATATAATTTCGCAAAGTGAAAATGTAATGGTGAGAAAAATGGATATAATATAATAAAAAGTAGTTTGAAAATTGATATTTGGATATGGTAATTGAGCCCATATTCTGGTGTAATTTTTTTAATTTGCTAATATAATACTTGATTCAACTATATCCGTAACCCATAGATCACTTCGATCTTCCAAGCTTCATTATTAATGTATACTTAACTATACAAGTATTGGATTTCTTCAAAATAAATTCACACAATACTAATTTTTATTTAGAATAACATTCAGTTACTAAACAAACTGATCATATAACTAAACGACTTATTTTCTAGTTTATCTATATAATAGGCACAGACACCAGTTCAATGATCTTAAATCCACCCCTTTGAAAGCAAAAGCTAAATTTTTATACAATATAGCTTATTTAACCGTTGTGAGAATCACATTTGAAACCATTGGCTAATAAGACAGACGTACTAACGACTGAAATAAAATACCAGTTGTTATAAAACTATATGGATAAAAGAGAATTTTTTTAAGATATGATTGAGAGCAAAGTAACAAAAAACAACAACTGAAAATAGAGATAAAATTATATTTAAAGAATAATGGGAAAAAAGTTGCCGATAATAAAATAAGAAAGATAAAAGTATACAGAAAGAGAGGGGATTAGAGAAAGGGAAATAAAGAAGGAGATGAAAGTTAAAGAGACAGTAGAGGGAATATGAATTTAAAAACAAACGATAAAATAGAGAGAAGAGGGGAGAGGGTAAGAGTTATACACAACCAGTAAATAATGAAAGGTAGAAAATAAAACTCAGGGGGGAAAATAACCAAATTAAATAAAGTTAATAACGCTATCGAAGAGGGACTGAATGTATTATGATAGACACGTGTTTAAACAATGTAATTTATAAGCTTGACCTACAAATCCTACCAACTATGGTATAACGGATTTGACCTTTGAACCAGATTAGATTGCTCAGATTATATATCAATTTTGGTTTGCAAGTGGACTACAAACCAAGCCTATATAGCTTATACCCGTATCACACGATACTAGCTCGTACTTGAAATCCAGTGTGGTATCTAGCACGTCATCGTCTAACGTCATGTGAATCAGAAAAATTATACTGGTTCTGTCACTTCGTACTGGCTACCATACTATTTGTGAGGATAGACAACGCGTTATTTTCGTACTAGTTCTGACACTAGTTTGTGTAATTCGACCAATCAATGCGCGCTGAGACTGTGTGTAGAGAAATGACCATGGTCATCGGATGTGATTTTGTTGTTGGCAGAAAATTATTCTAAGCCTCCTTGTTTGTATAATACCAAATTTCCACAATATGACAGTATATTTTATATATATTTAATTAAAAACATGTAATATAAAAACGACAAACTCTGTTCCAGACACAATTATAATCTAAATAAACTTTATTAGATGCCAACCGTGGGTGTTTTTTTTTTAGAATATAAGTTTTCGTAGGCCTAAAAAAGAACATTAGTGTATCAAGGATACTGTACTTGAACACCCATGAGCTTAGGGGCCTTTGACCACATCGTAAATAAATGAATACAAATTTATGGAGATACTAAACGTTAGTGTCATCCCGAATATTTATTACCTAACCTCCGAATGTATCTTTTTAGCATCACGCGACCATTATTTCGTCTTTCCAGCCAGTCTCGTGTCCATATTCTTTTCCTACGCTTCCTCTCATAATTTTCAATATCATTATTAATAATTAATTAATTAATGCGGCTGCTGCAACCAAAATTAATCTCTGACGTTCCATAAATATTTGCACTAGAACCTAGTACCAAACTAGCAGCGTGTGAACACTCTAGTCCCGTCTCTATTGTACTAGCTAGTATACATATATCTAGGCGCTAGCTAGCACACTTGATTTCTAGTACGAGCGAGTGTCGTGTGATAGTAGCTTTAGTTTGTCAATTACGGAGAGGTCCCAGTCAGGTGTACTGAAGTAGAATTTATTTTTCCTAAATAGTTTCCAACTATACCCAGGGGTGGATACAAGGAACCAATTTTTTTTTTTTGTAACCGGGTGGGGGTTGAACTCTTAACGGGGAGGAGGCAGTTAAGGGATTTTTTTAAACTCAAACCCTCAAAAGTAATGTTTTAAAGTCATCCTGGAATCATAGGAACACGATAGAAACTAATATAAATATGAATAAAACAAATTATTATTATTCAAAATAACATTTTTATAATATTTCTTAAATGTAGTCTAAACGACCATTCTGTGTTTGCTAGTTTTGGCAAAGACTCACTTGTTTACTGTTGGTCTAAAATGATATTATGGACATACAGAAGAGCCAAGCCAATAAGTCTGCTTTCCACTCTAGTTTTCCTCAGCCATGTTTTGATTAGACGCAATAAGGGCATTGCCAGTTACCATTAACAATCTTTGCAACACCTAAATATGTATCTTCTTGCTATATCATACATCCTTGTTCGTTCACCTGGCTCTTTTTGTGTCACCTTTTCTGTTGATCCTCTCAGATGTATTTATTTCTTCTATAGTTACCATTTTTTTCATCCGTAGTCTGACCAATAGGAGTCCTCCTCCCGTTGATCCATCTCTGACTCTGCGTCCACGCAAATTCAGGTACATTTCCACCAAATTCTAGCTTCCTCATTTCTACTCATACATTGCAATTCAAGGCGGATATTGTGAATTAAAATATGTGGAGTTAAAACATAATTTAAAATACTGCAAAAGTAACACCTGAGACCATGCAATCAATAAAGATATTGTTGCTAGATGTACTAATTAAAAACATTAAATAATAAACAACCAAGAATGTGCTATTATTTAACTCAACACAAAAGTTAAACAAACATGTTTCTCTTACAATATATGAGAAAAAACAGAATAGGAGTTTCGAAATGGCTTCGTAGCCACCTTAGTACTTGCATGCCCAGCGGGATTGACTAAACGTTCAAGGAGCTTTGGCTTGATTTTAGGTATGGGCCTAAAATATGTACTGTACACACATTACTAAGATTATGAGCACAATTGATGGTTGTTTAAGGTCAAGTGGTGCTTTGTTAGGCTAGATTATAATCAAATTAGCTTAGAAAACATTTTACAGAATATACAGATAAATGGAGATGACACCCAATTGACAAATATTTATAGTTTTTATCTTAGATATGTAAAAATGGACTGCAGGAATAGATAGACACATAAGTAAACCTAGTAGATTTATGAACTCTCAGATAAAGTTCTTCTCATCAAAACCAGATTAAATTTATGTTAAAATAAGGCTCTTGTTATGACAAACCGACTATATATATTAGCAACGTATCTTACTAACCGTTCAGGATATATGCCTATGTACTAATTACACTAATGCGTAAGGGACTAGGAAGGTTGAAAATATATTAAGTGTACCTGCATTTTCATGGGATGAGAATGAAATTTTTTTAGAGAAAAACACCCTTAATACACCCGACCAGGAATTGAACCCCGATGTTCTCGTATTTGGCAGGACAATCTTTTGCAAGAGTGACGCTTTAGACCATGCGATCACAGATCATAAACACTATAGCGGTCGGTTTAGCTGGTTATCATTGACAATACGATTAAATCAAGATGTTATTGGTATAACCAGTTGACGGTAGCCTCGGTCTTTTCTTACAGTTGAAAAGTTACTGGAATACAGTTTAGTATTCAACTGCTTTGAAAATCTGTGCTGACACTTTGGCAAATAGTCACTTCACGCCAAGTTAACATAACATATTTACCAAGCGGATTATTTTACTTTTCACCACGTCTTAATACCCGATTGGATTATTAGCATACACTAAATGCTAATGGATTAGGAACGAGCAAGGTATAGTTTTAGGGAAAATATCCCTCCATTTGTTTGGAGGTAGAGTAGTGAACTATATAACTGGTAAAAAAGGTAAAAGTCACCACCAAATAGTTTTATTGATCTAGGTTTGGAAATTAAGCACTGATTACCCATTTACCAAAAATATTATAAAATGGCTCCACAATTAGGTTAGAGTTATCTTCATAGGTATTTGTTTACAGACAATTAATTTGATCAAAAACACTCACAAATTAAGGGTGCATATCGAGTATTAATGAAACCAATACTCTATAATTACTCGCAATTATTTCCCCCCTGCCTACAGCTCAACTTGATTATGTTATCAGTTAACACGTATAATAAATAGGGTATACATTTTAGAATACCTTTCAAATTTGTTTTAAATATTTTATTTTAAGCTACTATCCATTAATTCATATTCAGAAGTTTAGTAATTATAATAATTGCATTATCACATGACAATTACCGCTAATTACAAGTATTTTAACCACACAGCAATATTATAGCTATAAGTTACATTATCTGTAAGCTCGTTAACTTTAAATATGGCTAGCACATAAATCCCTTAATCCTTTCCTGGACCTCCTTGAAATGTTGGGCTCAAATATAGATGAGGTTTATCTTTATCAGAAACGTGGGGCAGAAACCGACGAGAAATCATTTATTCAGTTTTTACTTTTTTTAAATGTTCATACGCTTCAACGAGAGGGATAGTTTATCGATTATCTGAAGGTTGGTAATGGAGAAGATAGTAATAGAAAGTACACTCCAATTAGCGAGTAGAAGGGATTGATTAATCGTGTGTGGAAGTTCACCCCCTAAGGAACCCAGCCAATATTTGAACCTTGATCTTTCAGTCAACGTTAGTCCTATATATTGTACACTTGATGCTTCAGGCTACGTTACAACTTGTGCTTGTGACGAACTTATCTGCAGTTAAAAAAACATTTCTTTCAACACAGCGATGTAAGTTTCAAGCAATTATCTTTGTTTTCCTTCCCTTTGCGACACGTTTTATTTTCCATCCCTTTTATTCCACTCGTTATTGTTTTATTGCCTTGTGTTTTATCATCCCCTTTTCTACTTTTTAACCGTCCTATAAGGTTAATGTCCCCTCCACAATGTCAGTAATGTGCACTCCTTTTTAAAATGTGTGGCAGTATGCTTGGGATATCCTAAAATACACCGTTTTACTGTCTTCCTCCATTTTATTCTCCCGACCTTCTGGAGTTTTCACCCTTCCTCCCTTCACAAGCCAACGAGAGTGCAAAGCCAGAGCAGTGATGGATCGACCGATACTAGACTGTAATTACTTCCTCTGGTTCGTGGAACATTCTCCATGACTTTGAGCATTTCACATCACGTACACACTCTTACACACTTGCACAAACCTTCACGCACCAGCTCACACTCATACACACACTCAACCACATACACCTTCACATATACTCTTAAGATCAAAATTTGAATCTCCTTGACATTTGTTGATATAAAGTGTTTCCAAAATATATACAAACTATTTCCACAAATATGGACAACCTTGTGTGTTTTCTTTGTCTATTCAAGGGAATACTGCGTAGTTCCTTAGAATTCAACATAATCTTTCTTTTATGTTAGTTTGAATGGTCTTAAAGTCGCCCCTAGGGATCAATTCCAACTCCTCTAAAACCTCAAATACAACCTTTTTTACTATCGCACTTAATAATTAGTGTAATAGTTACTACGAAAAATCAAATGCGCATTAGCATTATCATTGTTTTCATAATGGCTTTGTAAATAGTTAATACTACCTCCAAATATACTAAATCGTTTTAATAGGAATTTAGAATCAACCTACCATACTTACTTACTCTATGGCATCAGTAACTGGCTAGTTTATTGCCACACGTACAAAAAATACGCCACCTATCCTATCTTAAGCTATTTCTATCCAGTCCATCTCATTATTTCATGTCCATATAATGTTATCCTAGAATCTACCATTCATTCGCGTTGCATATCCTGCCCACCGTAATCTACGTGACTTGATTATCCTAACAATATATTGTGATGTGTACAGAGTATGAAACACATCATTATGCAACCTCTTTCACTCTCCATTAGCCTCATCCCGTTTTTTTTCTGGACCAAATATCTTCCTAAGCACCTTGTTTTTGAAATACTTAAAATTTATTTCATCATTTGAGGTAAGAGACCACGTTTCACACCCATATAGAACAACAAGTAAAATTATTGTTTATTTTCAATTTTTTATTCCTTGACAACAGGTTGTGTCAACAACTTACTGACAGATTAATAGCATGCATTTCCTGACTATATTCTTTTCCTAATTGCCAATCTAATATCATTACTACGGGTTAAATTGTTCCTAAATATTTAAACCTATTAAACCTGTCATATGATATAATGTTCATAGTAATCTCTAGATTATTGTCCCCAATCTGTGTTTTCTGTCTGATCATTTCCTTAAGTCTTTTCAGCCTTCACTTATAAACCTATTTCCATACTAGCCTCTAATTAGTTTTTTGCATCTCTTGCAACAGCTTCCTTGCTATTTCCCAACAAAGCTATAATCTGCGTATCCTAATAGCTGCATTGTACCTTTTAATGTCAACCCTTCCCTTCTCCTCCATTACCTATGGCCTGAATAAAAAGTATTGGGGAAAGTGCATCTCCTTGTTTCAACCCATTATGTACTTTGAAAGAATCCGAAGTGACATCCCGTACCTTGCCACGTGTATCTGTCAAACATAACTCAATTAGCTTGACAAGTTTTTTAGGTATCCCAAATTTAACTGAAATTTAATATATTAAATTTCTTTTAACTTAATTATAGGTCCTTTTAACACCAAGTATAATCTACACCGTTGATCCCCAATTATTTCCTATGAATATGGAGCCAATCTCATTAAATTATATTGGATAAAATTTGTTAGCATGTTGGCAGTAGTGAGATACCTCTACATTCATTACATTTGGTTCTATACCCTTTTTAAAATGAATATTATAATACCTTTCTTCCATTCTTTGGATAATACCTAAGTTTTCTTATGGAACATAGCAATTTATGAATTTCTATTACTAACATTACACCACCTCCCTTTATTAACTCTGCCGGAATTGAATTTATACACCCCCAACCAATTCGGTTCCTTCAATAACATTCAAAATAAGCTTGACGTCGTTCCATCTAATCAAAACCTCGTTCGTGTCTGCCATTAGGATACCAGTCTCATATTTTATTAAATTGGTTCCACCATATTTATATATTTATTAAAATTAATAATAAATAAAATAATTTAATTATAATTTTGCCATTTAATAATACTCTTTAGTTTAAAATTAAGTGAAACCATATTCTCGACCTATACTTTTGAATAAACACAAAAAATACGAAATTAAGCCAGCTCTTTCAATAAGCAAAGATATTTTTTTTAAATTTATATGTACAGTTAAAAATAACGTAGATTCCATTTTAGATGTGCTAATGTTGAATACATTTCTTTTGCACACGCGCCTGCACTTCTCACTGAAACACTGGCATTATTAAAATATGTAATGTGTATTATCTCCAAAATACATCAAGGTTTTTATGATTGCTATTTGTGCGGATTATATCAACCATAATAGTTGGTCGTTCACCACGGTACTAGTTAGCTTGTTCTTAATTCACTATTAAGCTAAGAACGAAATTAGGGCCTACATGTACGGAACATTAAACTTGTAGTTAGTCTCTCTAATCCTCACCAACCCTTGATGCGAGAATCCCATTTTAAGCACCCCTCCGTATTTCTCCCTTTTCTAAGCCCTTAAAAATACAATTAACGCTTGGACGACGGTTTGTGAATTTTTACTAATTCATTTTATGCCATAAGTTTGGCGACTCTGATGCGCGATAGTTCAGGAATCATTCCTTGACTAGATTCACTGAGTTTTTTCTTCCAAAATTTGTTTTTGTTCATCCCTCAATAGGCTAGTAATAAATAATGAATTTATAATTGCTACCCTCTCAACTTTTTTAAATCATTAATAGAGAGAAAATTCCAGGATTGCCGCACATATGAAAAACCGAAATAACCGGCGGGAAAACAGTGATTTTTTGTTTCTGAAAAGTCTAGAATACACAGATAATGTCACAAAACATAAATATAAAACTGGTCATATAAGCGAATTTAAAACATTGAAGTGCAATATTTAAATAATGAACATTTGTATTATAGAAAAGATGAACCGATAAACTAAGACAATTTTTGAACACGTGTCATATCCTCTTCAAAGCATTCTTCCTGAAATATTGAGTTGCGTAATGACTTTATATATTTCATGATCAACCTCAAATAATCCTGTTTCTAACACTAGTCATATTTATAAAAAAAATGAAATTTCTTAGCTATGTATTTCAAACTAAACTATCGGTATATAAGGAATTTCTTCAAAAAATCTGGAAAACCCAAGGTTTTTTAAAATTATAAAATAGCGATAGCCCTGAGCTTTGAGCTAAAGTTTACAAAACAATATGTGTTTTTTCCTTGTAACTTATTTCAAACAATCATTTGCCCAATATAATATATTATTTTACATAATAAATATTATCTAATCTAAAGCAAAAAGTGTGTATATGTCCAGAAAATGACAAGGCACTTCTAGATGAGATGGAAAGCTGAAATTTGGCAGGAAGGTAGAGGGATTGCTCCAAATAACCAGAAAGATCTAAAAAAGCCAAATTTCTAAATTGAATTTGGGAAATTTGGGAGCTATAATTTAAAAAACAACAACTATTATATGAGGTAGAAAATTAAAATTTGGCAGACAAAGTCATCTTAAAATAGTACATTTCTAAGGCGTTGAAGAAAAGTGGGTGGTGGGGTTTAAACTTATAAAACTAGTACAAATAACTACTTTTCGGTGTGGTAGAAAGTTTAAATTTGGTACTCATCTGATGAAACTACTCCAAATAATTACAAATTCTTATTTTAAATTTTTTAAGTGGGTTACCGAAAATTA
>CABEEJ010002482.1:0-46615 GCA_901482245.1 Timema douglasi
TGCAGCAGCGACTTCTAGACCTAGGTCTAGACGACGCACCTCCCCGCTCCCCGAAGCCAGAAGAACAAAGAGCGGAACAACAAGTTTATCATAGTTCTATTGCAGTTCGTGTTGGGCGTCTCGGAATTTTATCTAAAATAGTTCGGAGAACCGTGCTCAAATAATTGTGGACCAGAAAAACGAGGGTGCTTGTGTCCAATCTGATTCCAAGGTTTGAGAAATTGGTTGGAGCCCAACAGGTGGACACATCCCATTAGTAAATGACGGTGGTTATTTAAGGAGATTGGCTCTTTTCATTTGGTGTGGAAATGCAGGGCCATGGGAACAAACGGCTAATTTTAAGATTTTTGTTTGTTTTGGAATCATTATTTTTTGAAACTAGTTGTTAAAGATTAGAAGCATGTTTAATTAAACCCATACTTTCAATAATTATTAATTATTAAGATAATGTCTAAGGTTTAACTTTTACTATATTCTTCACTCCTTGCGGAAGATCCATTTAGAATGTTTTCTAAAATGTCATGTTGATTAAGTTATACTTTTTATACACACGCCTCCTCTATAATTGTAACAGTGATAAAATATTGATAAAATAGACATTTTTCAATTGAAAACTGTCGGCTTCATAACAAAATGTAACAACTAATAAACATGGATACATTATTTTAGAAGGTGTGTTGAAAATATTACTGAAAAATTTCACTAGTTCTCGAGAAAACTGATATTACCAAACGTATGATTTTTCCACATGACCTTTCCGGAAGATAGCGCCATCTACAGTTTCCGTGATCCATCCGTTCTTAAGGTAGGTCAGAAGGGGGCGCGAGTAATTGTACAGTTTTTAGAGCATTACTTTTTTTTTTTTGCTAAATTAAATCAAATATTTTTCCAGTTGCAACATATTGCTTAGTTTTCTGCACATGCTAATATCGACAGATCTTGAATATCTGTCAATGGTGTCCTGGAATTTTGTCAACACTTTTTAAATAAAGAGAAAAAGTTTTGACAAAACTCCAGGACACCCTTGACGGATATTCAAGATAAGTTGATATCAGCATGTGAAGAAAACTAAGCTCTATGTTTCTACTGGAGAAATATTTGATTTATTTTAGCCGAAAAATGTAATGCTCTAAAAACTGTAAAATTACTTGCGCTCCCTTCTGCCGCACTTTAATGTTGCTGAAGGATACTTTGGTCGGTTGTGAAGCCACGCCCCACCCTTCACCCTCTCACCCACCATCCCACAAAATAGGTTTTAGACTTGCACTCAACAGGGCCAAGGGTCTTAAGAATGAAATGAAAATATTATTTATTTATCTTGATTGTCTGTGTATTAAAAGTTATAAAGTTGTTAGAACCAAGTCTAACTCCTTTTTTTTAAGGTACCGAATCTTACTGCCCATTCGGGTTATACGTCTGTGTACTAATTACACTAATGGTTAAGGGGTTAAGAAGTTTTACTTGAGATGAAGTGCACCCTCATTTGCGTGGAAGTAGAGTGGAAACCCATTTAGGAAAAACCACCCTCTATGCAACCGACTGAAATACAACCCCGATATCCTCGTCTTCGACAGTCTAATCTAACACTATAGTAGCGCGTTAGACGACGTGGCTACCGAAGAGGGAGTCGGGTTATTCTATTCCCGGAGGGGTGTACTGGTATGGATCTTCTCACCCAATGTGGTCTACCCGTTCCCTTTTCAGGCTAATGCTGATACGCTTATTTTATGAGTATACTCGTATAGGTCTAGCATCAAAAGTTTGTTCAAAAGCTCTATAATGTGGTTTATATATTATTATTATTTTTATTATTATTATTAGCACCGCGTTTTATTACTCGTTAGGGTTATATGCACTTACGCTAATGGGTAATGGGTTAATGGTAGAGTGATTGTGAGATGAAATGGAGGACTTACAGTTTAACGTAGGACCCGAACCACGGTGGAGGCCTGACATTCCCCACATTCACAAGTTGTGATTAATACACGTCTTGTCAAAGGTGAAGGAAGGGTTTGGTAATGTTTTATCTAGTTTTGATAAATTATGAAGACTAAATATCAACTAAATGGCGATTCAAACCGGATTATCTAAGATCTGTTTGAATGAGTATTCTAAATATAATTGTTTCAATTGAAAAAGTGATATTTTATTTAAGGCATTTGACTCCTAAACATAGGGTTCTATAAACACACGGCCTACAAATTAACTTATTTCTAGGCAAACGCACTTTTCCATAAGGTTGGGATGTATATATAAATTCTTTTAATTTTCAGAGGAAATTATTTGATTCACCACCGTTTTATGAACTAATGTCTTTCTTTTATTATTATTATTATTTGAGATATTTAACGTGCACTTTCGGAGCTAATTGAGTATATCAGGACAGGATTTATAAACTAAGTTAAATCTAGAACAGGCACAACATCCAGTCCCCGGACGTTAATTCAACACTCTGAAAGGGGAAACCCACATTTCAACAATGATATACATTTTGGCCAAGTCGAGAATTGATCCTGGGACCCTCAGATCAACAAACAAACATGCTGCCGACTGAGCTAAGTGGTCGTAACTCAATTTTTCCATCATCTCGTCGTATTACATGTTCCGATTATACGCATAAGCTATATAATAATTACTCTTATAGGCTAGGACTGAGGAAAGAAACATTTTAGATGTAGTATACCCACATTTGCGTGGAAGTCGAGTTGGGAAACCATTAAAAAAAACCTCAGTAGACCCTACAGGGATTTGAACCCTGATCTCCCCGTCATCAGCAGTCCAGTTTAACATGAGAGTGACGCCTTAAGACCAATTGACCACTGAGGTTAATAGGTCGTAACTCGAGATTTAAATCATTTTTGGGAACCGACAAGTTAATGGTCTTGTAGGTGTTTATACGTGTCATCAAGAGAAATCCGATAGTTCGATGCCTTATATTTAACCCTTGGGATAGATGCCCAGAAATTAGCGGAAAGGGATACAAATTGGTGTCGGATGGTCTGAAAAATGTGGTTTAGTGATTTTATCGGTGTCAATATTAAGTTTTGCATGTATCCCAAATAGCAATGGCACTTGGCACAGTGCACTTACTCTTTCAGGTTGAGTTGAACTTTTCCTTAGCACTGTTCACGCCTCTGGCAAGCTAAGCTGTACGCGTGTCCTTGATTCCTTGCAACCGCACTAAACTACTGACTGGTCGGTGCCGTGGTTAGCGTGTCTAGCTCTTTTTTTTTGTCGCTGCGTCTCATTATCTGTTTGGGCTGTACACGTATGAACTTATTACGCGACTGTGTTAAGGATCAGGAAGTTTGAGTTTAGAGGAAGGGTACCAGTATTTGTGTGAAAAAAAACCACCTCAATGTACCCCGACTGGGATTTTCAGCCTGATCTCCAAGTTATCAGCAATCCAGTCTATTGCAAAAGTGACTCCTTATACAGGGTTATTATTACCCCCCCCCCTTTTTTTGCTAACGTACCACCTGATATTAATTATCTTAAGCTTTGTACCTCCAAAGTTGTTGGTGCTTAGTGCAAGTTATACATATTCTACTATCTAAATTATAAATAAATAAAATAAATAACATCTGAATTATATATATAGTCTATATATATATATATATATAGATATATAGATAGAGAAAGAGAGAGAGAGAGGTATATATGTATATTTTTAACATTGTAAGTATTCCATTGGTTACGCCTGCCACATAATGGCTACATACCTTAAGACGCGGGCGACTGTTCGGGACATCGGACTCAAGAATGTCATGTTGCCGATGCTGTCTTAAAGAACTCTCAAATTACAACAATTTGAAAGCAAATAAACTTGCTGTTCTTGTCTTAAAATAATGACTATAAAACTACTTTACAAATACAATTAGCTATATGTCAAGGATACTAATTTTAATTTGATAATTTTTCTCCTCTAACTTTTATAGAATTTGAAATTCTAATGTCGATGTTCACTAGCCCTGAAGCACACAAAAAAAACCACAATAATAAAGAAAAACAAAGGACCCACATCGTAATTATCTTGTGCATTAAACTGAAAGCCCACCCGGGCACAAATTTATGCCTGAGCTGATTCTGACATCAACTAAAACGGAATGGAGGAATTATCCCAAAACGCCAGACAAGGTGAGGTTTTGAGTCACACTCATATCTGCATCTTGCAGTAAACAGTCTTCAATGCCAATGTTTATTTACGTACCTCGCATCCTAATGCTCGTCAAGGGCTACTGAAAGAGCACAAGTTGAATTTGTGTATATCAGAAATACAATATTGTTTCTAGTCTTTGAACACTATGTAGCAACACCGCAAGAAATGTATAAGACTTATCTTTAAGAAATTACAAATATCGTGAGTTGTGTGAATAATCCAGTCACTAACCTAATCTATATTGTGAAGAGTAAGGGAGTTGTTACCTGTAGTTTTATTATTTTATTATATTATTATTATTATTATTATTAGTACCGCATCTTACTACCCGTTCGGGTTATACGCACTTACGCTAATGTGCAATGGTAGGGTGATTGTGAGATGAAATGAAGGACCTACAGTTTAACGTGGAATCCGAACCACGGTGGAGACCTGGCATTCCTCACATTCACAAGATGTCTTGTCAGAGGTGAAGGAAGGGTTTGGTTATTATTTTATTATAATTATTATTGTTAAAAGTAAGTGGGTTGTTTACAACACACTTTTGCCATGTTGCCAAGTTATGCAGTTGTTTTTTCCATGTGTGCTTTTGATCCATATCTTCTTGTGCTTTGATATGAGGTTTCTTCCTTTTTGTGCGCTTTTGATGTTCCCCACCGTCAAGGATAACGGAATATTTACACTAATGGGAACAGGATGAGAAAGGTTGAATTTATAGAAGGATATGCAGACGCAATTGTGTGAGGGAAATGTGGGAAGCCAGATAATATATAAACAAAACAAATCCTTAGTACGATCAAACGGGACTAGAACTCAAGACTTCCTCATCAGCTGCCATGATCCCGTCTATTGCCTGAACCGTGTGACCGCCAATACGGAACTAAACCTCTCTCATGTTCGTAGAAAGATAAACTAACGTGTGAAATAAAAGAAATTATATTTATGAATCTATACACGGTTTATGGTCGGACGGTATATATGAAAGGCTATTTTCCCTGTCAGAATTATACTATATAGTAGGATTTTGGTAGGAGAGAAGACCTTCCAGACATTTCTTCCTACCATAAACAGGGTATACTTCAAGAACGCCGTTACATGAAGATGTTGGGATGAGAAATTCAACGGTCTACTTGCACCGTGGAACTTTGCGCCAGTTTTATTCCTTCAAAGTTCATCTTAACAGCTATTTTATGTTCTAGATGGTAATAGCTTACACGGCACTGTTCCAATCCATAGCTAACTTTACTTTTCTGTTCAGTTATTAAGTTTGTTTTGGTGACATTTAACTTTATAATGGTGAGTGGGTAGTAAGACGCGGTGCTAAAAAAACAAACACTTTATAATACCTTTTTTACTATGCTTGATCTTTAGCTAATGTTTAAAGAGAATCATCTTGAAGTTGAGTATAACACTTAAGAATGCGTGATAAATTTGATTTAGCGTTCGGAGGTGAATTTATAATTTGGTCGTCATAAGAATAACTTTATCGGACCATTCGTAGCCCAGACACGTTATTATTATTTGTTTTATTATTATCATCATTAGTGTTATTGCATCGTTATTATTATTATTATTATTACTATATTAGGTGACCTGGTGGTATAGGGGTAAGGTGTTGGACTTCTGTGCTGGGGTCCGGGGTTCAATCCTCGGTCCCGACACAGATTTATCTGATTGTCAAACCCTTACTTCACCTCTGATAAGACGTGTATTAATCACAACTTGTGAATGTGTGGAGTGCCAGACCTCCACCATGGTTCGGATCCCACGTTAAACTGTAGGTCCTCCATTTCATATCACAGTCACCCTACCATTGCACATATTAGCGTAAGTGCGTATAACCCGAACGGGGAAGTAAGACGCGGTGCTAATAATAATAACATTATTATTATTGCAGTCCATGCTAAATCCCCTGCTATAATTATTATTACTATTGAATGTTCCCCTTATAAATCATCTGAGTCATAAACTAATCCCCCACCCAATCACCGCAAACCATCTTAATCCCTCCCACAAATACTGGAAGAGTCACGTTTAATTGGAACGGAGCAGACTATAGGTGTATCATAAATCCGGATTGATGTCTTGAGGCCTTTCTTTCTTTGATCAGGCCAGGACTTTCTATCGCGCAGCTGCGTTACTCACGTCGGTCCAGCGTGGACAACGTCGGGTTGCGGGCCATGATTTATTGTACACGGGGTGGGCGTGGTTCGATACGGAACCTCGCCTGATGCCCGTAACTCAGAGGACAGTGAAAAAAAAGGGGGATTTAAATGCTGTTCGGTCAGGAAAAAGTAAATATTACGAGATTAAAAAAAATCTTAATAGGCTTAATTGAATTATGTTAATATTTTCTGAGCACGTTTTAAAACCATTCAATCAGGTGACCTGGCAGTCTAGGGTTAAGGTGTCGGACTTCTGTGCTGGGGGGTCCAGAGTTCAATCCTCGGTCCCGGCACAGATTTATCTGATTGCCAAACCCTTACTTCACCTCTGACAAGACGTGTATTAATCACAACTTGTGAATGTGTGGAGTGCCAGACCTCCACCATGGTTCGGATCCCACGTTAAACTGTAGGTCCTCCATTTCATCTCACAATCACCCCACTATTACACATTAGCGTAAGTGCGTACAATCCGAACGGTTAGTAAGACGTGGTGCTAATAATAATATAACTATTCAAGCTAGTCACACGCACAATACCTATCATTTAAGATATTTGGCTTTTTTTTTACAGATCATTTTAGTACCTGCCCAGGATATTCTCATTTTAATACTAATGGTGTAGGGATGAGGAAGGAATAACTTTAAATGAAATGTACCCGAATCACATGAAAGGAGAGTGGAAAACTAATCATGTGGGAAAAGCTATCCCCAGTACATCCAACTAGAACTCGAATCCTGACCTCCCCATAGCTGTAAATCAGACCGTACGAGATTGATGCCCTAGCCTAAGTGTCCACATATTTGGGTAGAACGATTATTATTTTAGACAGCCACTAAAGTAACCAATTATTATTTTAGGCAGTATTAAAAGTAGTCAACACTTAAGTCACTAGATTTACAAATGTTAAAAGGTGACAGTTGTAAAATATATGGCTTGGTGTATGAATGCATCAAAGTTGATATATTAATGATTTAGAAACTGTCAGAAAAGTTTATTCACATGTTTACCCGTCTCTATGGGGCAGTAAACCCCCCCGCCCTTACACTCCCGATCCTTTATTACAAAAGTAGGAGAGGGGTTAGGAGGTGGGCACCGCGACCGAGTGGTTAGAAAAGTTAACTACTTGTGGGATAGCCACGACAAGCAGTGAAATGCAATGCACTAATAAAACTGGATACATGAGACGGGAAGTAGCTTGCATTACTATACAATGTGTGCATAAATATAAGTAACAGTAGCATCGGCAACACTTCACGTATTAAACAACCTTGGAATAGTTCGATACATTTAAATAAAAAGGCAGGGAATTTTAATGTATATTTCTTTATTTACAACTTGATAGCTTAATAGCTTACATCTGTGGCAAAATTGGTTAGATGTGTCGATCATAAATCTAGAGGACTTTGATTCAATTACAGATCATTCAAATGAATATAAGTTACACTATTTATTATTTGTTTTTAAGTTCGTCCTTGTACTAGTAGTAGAGAATAGTTTAAGCTTAAAGAGGCGAAGCGATTTTTAACTTTGAAACCTACACGCTTAGTTAAACTTTTTTTCGTTCACAACATAAGTAATAAAAATTATTCCTATTAAGGAAATAAATCCGAAATGATTACGGTTAGTGTATATCAGTAAGTGAGATCAATATATTTGATTTAAATTTAGGTGAGGTAATAAAGTAGGCCCTACTATATAACTATAATGGTTAGTAATAATAATTCATTATTTGAAGTTAAGAATTGAATAACAGCATATAACTTAATTTTGGTGGCCATCCTAAGAATGAGAGTTAATATTCATGATAAAGCACTTCATAAATAAGCAAAAATAAAATCTCGGTTAGATTGATCAAGTCTTCCAGTGAGCGATAGAGTTGGGTTTGTAGTTAGAACGTAGACTGTCCTAGCGGGGACTTTTTCTAGTTTTTCCAGACAACATTTAAAACAATTCCCTGTGCTGGGGTCCGAGGTTCAATCCTCGGTCCCGGCACAGATTTATCTGATTACCAAACCCTTCCTTCACCTCTGACAAGACATGTATTAATCACAACTTGTGAATGTGTGGAATGCCGGGCCTCCACAGTGGTTCGGATCCCATGTTAAACTGTAGGTCCTCAATTTCATCTCACATTCACCCTACCATTACACATTAGCGTAAGTGCGTATAACCCAAAAAGGTAGTAGTAGTAGTAGTATTAGTAGTAGTAACAAGAATAATAATAGTAATATTAATAATAATATTAATAGTAATAATAATAATAATAATAATAATAACAATGTCAAACAATTCCCGACTCAACCCTTTAGCAGATTTTCTTGCTGAGTGACGATATTTCTGTTTATTACATTGGTCAGATATTATCTGAATCTATCCCAACAGCTACCTAAAATCAACATTCGTACACGTTATCTTTCCAGTGCCGGTACAATTTTAAATGCTTTAGATATCAGTTTCGAGCCTGTGTGAATGTGCTATAAAAAATCCTGTACTACCATCTGCCATATCTAAGAGTAGTGCTTTTTGTTAACATCAAAAAACAAAAGAAACTCTCAATTTTGTTTAAATGTTTGAGTGCAGAATTAGTAAAATATTTAAATCCCCTGACTTGTCCTAATTTTTGAATTCCCCTGACATTTCCATGTTTTCCCTTATTTTCACTTTCTGTAGCCACCATACTTAGGTTTATGTTAGTTTGTAAGTCGAGTGCAGATTATCAAGTGTGCCGATTTTAGAAAGTGCGTGCAAGCCACATTCCGCATATCACGTGACTGACCACCCCTTCATTTAAAACCACACAATTAAGATCACGAGATAAGTGGCCGACATTACCATCCAAATTATGACGGTATTTGGAGTATAACCAACCGGCAGTCTCTCCGTCCGGCGCTTTTGTTGGGTTTTACTTAGGCATGCACTGAGGTCACAAAAATTATCTTCTTCTTTCATTTTTGTTCGTCTCTTTTTCTCCAGTTCTCATTAACAGTATGTTATTTTCTCCCATGCCGAGAGTGTGAGTGTCACGGTAGCACGCCTGACTTTCATCCCGGAGTCGGACACGTCTATGATAGCGGCTATATGTTGACCTTTATTGACATTATATTGTGTTTTTTTTTAGTTTTTTCATCTCATTCTCTTGTGAATGTTTACTGCTGTGTAGATTAAAATTAATTAGTATATCTATATTAATGAATGAAGAGTTGTTTGTTTGTCTATCATGTTGTGCGATATCTACCGCCAGCAGAGGTCTAAAATTTTAAAATTATTAGCCCCTGTGCACAAACATATGCATCTTGAAGCTAAAATTTTAAATTTATGACTAGATTCTATTTTTTTTATTAAAACATTGCGTGGTTACTCCGGGCAACGCTAGGTACTGCTGCTAGTAATTAATAATTCATTATTAGGAAAGATTGATCAATTATTCTGTAACCCATATCGGTGCTCGCAAAGGGCTAGCACGCTCGTGCTAAGACGGGATTGCCAGTGTCAATGAGATCAAGGTTTGAGTCCCGGTTGAATATACCGAGGTTGTTTTTTTCCATAAATGGTTTCCCGCTCTCCCTTACCGCAAATACGAGTACATTCCCTCTAAAACTATACCTTACTAATCCCTATTTCATAGACGTAGTTACTGTATGCTTATAGCCCGAATGGACACAAAATGTGGTGGAAAAATAAAACGTTTCAGTTTAATACCCTCAAGACCCAATTCGGTGGTCGCGTTGTCTAAGACGCCATTCTCGCAATATACTAGACTGCCGATGACGTGAATGTTGGAGTTCAAACCCTGGTCGGGTGCATTGAGGGTGGTTTTTCCTAAATGGTTTTCCACTCTCCCTCCACTAAAATGTGAATATACCCTCTAGATTAAACCTTCCTCATCACTAGCACATTAGTGTAATTAGTAAGCCTACATGGGTGCATAAGCCCGCGCTGGTACTAAAACGCATCGTCTAAAAACTTTAATTTGAAAGCAAAAGGAAATTTGGTCACGTGACTACCTCCTTATTAGATTTGAAGTAATAAGTACTGTTTAAATGTTATTTTGTTTTACCATTATTAGTCCGACACCTTATATCAGTCGGTAGCACGCCTATCTACTAGGTTAAAGGTGTGCTGGGTTCAATCTCCGGCTTGGCAGAAAATTTACCATTATTGAGATTTGACAGTGATAAAGTGATGGCCGGTGGCCTAGATGTTTTGTATATTTTAGATATCAGTTAGTTTATAGGTTGTGTGCTGATATAATCAGTCAGTTTAGAAAGTACACGAAAAATTTATATATATACACCTACCTACCCTGATTTTGGTAGGGAGAACGTTCTGGAAGGCATTTTTCCTTAACAAAATCCTAATATATATAGTATGATTTGGGTTGGAAAACGGGCCTTTACGAAGGATATTCCTATAATAGCTTTCAAACTAATGAAAGAAAAAATAAATGAGGGGTGCATGGTGGGAATTTTTTTTAAAAAAAAGGTTGATAGGATCAAAGCTGAATGCTGAAAAGTCCTCTCACACTTAATCAAGACCATTCTTTGTCACGTCCCTCAAAAGGAAGGACACTCAAATCCCCTCCCTGGCGACAAGGGGACCACATTTATAGAAGACAGCTATAAAGTTATAATACATGTCCGTAATTGTGTACCTAAGTAGAGACCTATATTTAAGTCAAAGTAAAATAAATTAGACAAACTGTTTAAGTTGGGATTCGTACCCCCACCAGGTTTACTGAGATGGCTTTTCTTATATAGCTCCCCGATCTCCTTCCACGCAAATGCGAGTACAATTTATCTCTACTCTACACTTATCATCCCTACTCAATTAGTGAAAATGTGAATTATTATTATTATTATTATTATTATTATTATTATTATTAGCACCGCGTCTTACTACCCCATTCGTGGTATACGCACTTACACTAATGTGTAATGGTAGGGTGATTGTGAGATTAAATGGAAGATCTACAGTTTAAAGTGGAATCCGAACCACGGTGGAGGCCTAGTATTCCCCACATTCACAAGTTGTGATAAATACACGTCTTGTCAGAGGTGAAGGAAGGGTTTGGATATCAGAGAAATCTGTGCCGGGACCAAGGATTGAACCCCGGACACCCAACACAAAAATCTAACACCTTACCTCTAGACTGGAAAATGTGAGGATAGCTTGGACGGGTAGTAAGACCTGAAGTCTCACAGGAAATAAACTCTCAGCTGGAAGTTGTTTTTATAAATGGACAACTATGAATACTTTTTTTAGCATTGTGTCTTACTACCCGTCCGGGCTATACGCTTATTTACTAATTACGTTAATGGGATAGAATGAGTAAGGTTGAATTTAGATTAAATGTACCCACATTTGCATTAATATTAGGAAAATACTAGGAATACTGAAAACAACAGATTCATACCTAATCTTAAAACTAAATTAATTAATTTATATTCTTACCTTAACTGCTCGGAAATCAAATTGAACCAAGTAGTTTGTAGACTAGGAGTCCATCATCAATCTCGATCGAAGATTAAAATAGTCCAGCTGTTCAGTATTTCACAAAGCCCACAAAAACACTAATTATATCGCCAAATCTATATAGTTATAGAAGCTATGAGATTGTTGTTTCAACAAGAAGCCGCAAAGTGATTCATCGCCAAATTATGTTTCACAAAAGATGCGCTACCAGAAACATTTTATCTCTTAATCACACAACAACAAAAAATAGTAATCGATGCAATTCGTCATTTTACTGAGAAATGTTCGTCGTAGCCACTCACACGCTCGCTTTAAAAAAACAAATTATGACTCATCGGCAACACAAATATTCATTCACTGCAATGCATCAAACTAATGAATAACTGTCGCCAAATATTCGTGGGGTGAACTAATTTAATCGATAAAAAAATATAGTGTTCGTTCGCTCTTTTGAAGATTAGGATCGAACTCGTGATCTGTCTTCCTTGTCGGATGTCTCGTAGGTATTGAGATGTCGGCGCGGGAAAAAACTTCAGCGCACACGCTCGCGAGTGTTATTTGGTGACGTCAGGTGATGAACACACAATATAACTACCGAGAGAGATGGTCTCAGAGCTGCGCGTGCGCACTACACAGCGCCGACCAACACACTGGCGCGGCGGTATCCAACTACTCACACCCGATTTCAAAGAGACAGATCCAAGGAGGTAGCAAGATAAAAGGAAAGCAAGGAGCGCGCTCTACTATCTCGATGCACTTGGTGTGATCACAGCGTTGGAGTGAGATAAGCCTTGCATTTACATAGAAGAGTTTAAACTTTGCGAAGCAACAGCAGTGGAGTTATTTTTTTGTGGGTGTTGGGGACAGGGGAGCACTGGCGGATTTTAAAATGTTGCGCCCCACTACCCCCTAAAATAATATTTTGGCCAGGGCTTTAGGACATTTATTGTGTTGGGGTGGGGCGGGGGGGAAGAGTTAGTATTCGAGAAAAGATTTCTACGAAAGATAATCAGACATGTACATGTCCTAATTAGCTTGAGAGTTAACATTATGAAAAAGGGGAGACTGACGTCAGTTACAAAGAAATCGCAAAGTACATTTATTTAAAAATAAATATTGTCATTCTGAGTCTAGCATGGATTATTTCGATAATGTTAGTCGATAATTTATAAACATAATATTTTTAAAAACAAAATTTAATAAAAATAATGTTACTCAAAATGTGCCGCCCCCTAAAGCTGCCGTCCCTAGGCCCGTGGCTAGTGGGCTTATAGTGTAAATCTGCTTCTGCAGGGGAGAGAAACATGCTGATAAATTTATCAAGAAAAGGTGTTTGGGATGAGAAACACCCCCTTCCTCTCAACATGACAAAGGCAAAGAAGCTTTTAGAAGATTCTCTCTAGAATCCACTCTATATAAATTTATTTAAAAAAATATATAATTTGGGGTTCAATTATAAATCATACATTTAAAAACAAAAGATTCGTTGCCTTTTGAATCAATTTGGAGTTTTTTTTATGTTGATAGGGGGAGGGGGGATTAATTCATCCTTCTTCCCCGCATCACATTTTGGTCATTTAACTTGATGCTTTTATAAGCTATTTGGATATATATATTTAATGGTATATAGTTGAGAAATGCATATTTTCTTTTCCCCCAGAAATTTAATGGCTCTATATAGGTAATTCTCAACATTTTTCCAATAGTAGCCCACCCACTCTACATATTTGTTCCCCGGTCGAAGCGGGAAATTTTATTAATATTAATATATGTGTTAATCAAGAAGTAAAATAAATAGTATATATTTGATATTGCTTCTTATGCTCATCTCACATGTAATACTAATTGTGGTGTAAATGATTGTTAAATTCAGGAGACCTGGTGGTCTAGGGGTAAGGTGTCAGACTTCTGTGCTGGCAGTCGGGGTTAAATCCTCGATCCCGGCACAGATTTATCTGATTACCAAACCCTTCCTTCACCTCTGACAAGACATTTTGTGAATGTGGGGAATGCCAGGCCTCCACCGTGGTTCGGATTCCACGTTAAACTGTAGGTCCTCCATTTCATCTCACAATCACCCTACCATTACACATTAGCGTAAGTGCGTATAACCCGAACGGGTAATAAGACGTGGTGCTAATAATAATAATAATAATAATAATAATAATAATAATGATTGTTATATTATCAGACCTAGTCTCTCAATCTTGTATTGTTTTTATAAACTCTTTTTAATTCTCTTCTAAATTATTTATTTTCCCGTGTGATTCTGGCACACCACGGTGGAGCATAGTTTACACCTCACTGCAGTTTAGAAGCTATTTCAAAACGTTGGAAGGGGGGGCAGGGGGCGTGTAAGAAATTATTTAAATTGGAGTTCAATGCATTCATTTATTTTTATTTTATTTTTAAAATGAATATCTCTATAATCTATTTGGAGTTTGTAAAATAGTAATTAGGGTTCAATGCATCTACACTAGCACAACAACAACAAAATACATTTAAATACACATTTGAGGGTGTTTCCCGTCTCACTGTGTATCCTGGCTATCTACAGCTTACACTCAAGCGTACAATAAATCAAGGACACAAAAAACGGGAGTCGTAAAACAACCGGAAGGAAGATACTTTTAAAAGTATTTGAGTAATTGAAGATAAATATTTAGTACATATAGTCCTACATCAACAATATTTTTTCTTCACAAATTAAATGTTTCCATAAGGGAAGCACTAGATCTTATTAAATCATTTACTGACACACTGTGATTCCGTTATCTTAAATCGTACCTTATAGTGACGAGTTGTCGCCTTTCGTGAAGGTTGTACACTCAGGGAGTCGAACCAAGTTAACTAAGTTAAGTTAACTGGAACTGGAACCGGAACCCTAAAAATAGATTTCCAAGAATCAGAACCGGTATTGGAATTGATATTAATAAAAAGGTTTTTATTACTTTTTAAAATTATCATTTTAATTCTTTATGTTCATTTCTTTAACTTAATCTTATTTTGAAATACCCAATATTTTTAATTTTCTCAGGATTTTTCTTATAATTTGTATGTATTCTTCATATATATATATATAACTTAGAATTTGTTGTAAATTATTTTAAATGTATTTTTCTATTTATTAATTTTATAATAGAAGCTTAACTATTAAATTAACAAATTAAAAAAAATCTAAATCAGAACCAGAACCTTCAAATATTTACCATAAGAATTGCAACACGAACCAAAACTGATACATATTTCAGTTCGACTCCTTGGGCATAAACTCATCCTCATTCATCTCACTCCGTGCCTTACCTACCTTCTTACTAGGGGAAAAATCCACATACCAATATATCGTATGTCTTTACTACACCCCTGAGGGCCCAGGTCCGGGATCTATTGAGGGGACATTTTTTTTTCTCCGGATGTTCTAGTTAAAATACGGAATTTAAAACAAAATTAGCATCTCATCACTAATTTCAGTCCACTCTTGTCTTACGGGTTGATGTTACTCCATTCTCACACGGAAGTGTAAGAGTCTTAGGATGAAATACACCCGGATAGATGTTGATGATGCGTGAAAAAACACCTTGCTCCTCCTCCAAAAGCATGTCTTCATTATTATCTCCCGGAGGAATGATCTCACACCACCGGTTAACAGGACACGGTAGACATGATTGCCACTGTCAGGACAGATAGCTACACAACGCCAGATTTGTTTTAAGACAACTCTCCAATGTCGCTGTGATCAGAAATGGATTTACACTATAGACCCACTAGGCACGTCGCTAGGGGTGGCAGCTTTAGGGGGCGACACATTTTGGAGAGCATTATTTTTTATTATAATTTCGTATAAAAATTATTAACTAACACTATCGAAATAGTTAGAGTCGAAACGACAATATTTATTTTCAAATAACTGTACTTTGGAATCGCTTTGTAACTGACGTCAGTCTCCCCTTCTTCATAATGTTAACTCAAGTTTCAGTAGGGATTATCTTTCGTAGAAATATTATTTTCTCTTATACTAAAGTCTGAACCCCCCTCCCAATACCTCTTTCCAACGAAACTTCCTAAATACCTTGGACCTTGACAAAAAGATTTGGGGGGAGGGGACGCGCATATTATAATTGTGCTTAGAGGCGCAACATTTTTAAATCCGCCACTGGATGTAATGATTAACATCGACTTGAAAACTCTGACCTAAGAAAACAAAATTAAACCCGCTTCAGTAGCCGAATGGCTTAAGGGTACTGGTAGCACTCGTGTTAGACTGGCCTGTTGATGACGGGAAGATCTGGGCTCAAATCCCGATCGAGTCTACTGAGGGTGTTTTTTTTCCTAAATGGTTTCCCACTCTCCTTGTACGCAACTGTGGGAAGATTATCCTACCTATACACTTATTTATTCTTAATAGCTACTCAACTAGAGCTACTATCATTTATGCGTATGACCTGAACGGGTAGTAAGATGTGGTAATTAAAAACAAAACAAATAATACCCAGGGTAGAGATTGAACGTCACCCTCCATCTTTCTACGGCTATGTATGCTCTGGGTGTATACGCTCAATTATTTTGCACAAACTAATGGTTTGCACAACATTTTGTGTCACTAAAACGAAAATTTGTAGTTTGCACAAGCCAAAAAATTTGGTTTCAGCTATCTCTGTCTCTGTTTGATTTTCTATTAGAGGTTGGAGCAAATACTGAGCGTGTAAACTGTTTTGGTTGGTTTCCACAAACCAGGCGCGTGCGCAGTGAGTAGAGATAACACACAGGTGCTGAGACGGGGAGTATGTAGATAAGTTTCTTCGTCCGTACGCAAATAGTTCCAAATATTATTTGTATCATCCCGCAATTCACTAATAAAGTTAGTCCGTGAAAAATTCTTCTCTTTTTAGCAGCCCAGATTTGGTCCACCTTTGACTTTTCTTAAAGTTCATAATTTAGCTTCATCTTTATAAGACGCAAAGCGATAACTGATAAAGTAGTTCTTCTTCATTTATTTGCCTTGAGCGAATTAAGAATCGAGTACAAAATTCACCACACCTGAGAAGCAAAAAAAAAAAAAATTGGAACCTACTTAAGCAAGTAAAAGTTTGCGCACATCTAACTGAACGTATAAACGGGTAGGTTCATGTAACTCAATTTGCACAAACTGACTTGCGTGAACTCATTTGAGGAAAATGTTTGACCGTCCAACTCCCAGCTTAATCCCCGAGTGAAAATTAAGATGGCTATTTTGGTTGTTGACTTGAGGGCTTGTTCTTCCAGTGCCGGTAATTGGAGGGCAAGAACATCTCCAAGGAACGGTAAAACCGGAGGCCGGAAACAGGGCTGGCTTAGACTACTTAAAAACACTCGCCCACTCTACGCACCAACTTCTGTACTTCCGGTGTTACGAGCTCAACTTAGCGCGCACATTCACCCCAAGTCGTCCACTTCCTGAAATTTCCCATACCCCTTACCTTTTCAAAAACAATAACAATCAGTTTAAATTTATTATAACCTCTAATGACTAAATGGGTAAATAATTTAGGTAGTATTTATTATTATTTATTTGAGATAATCAACACGGAATTCATGAATCGAATAATCGTATCAGCACAAGAGAATTTTCATGAGCGAGATCGATAGGACATACCAATTTTTTCGGGAAAAATATTTTCACATACCTTTTAGGGTTCTGTTACTACATGGGACCGATGGTTTTACTTCCCCTTCGAAGGAAGTTGTGCTACTGATTTTTATCGCTTAAAAAATCCCTTGATCCACGTTGGATGTAAACCCACTAACATCGAGTCCCGAGGCATGCATTTTACCCCAACACCAGCCATGACGATATTAATAGAGTAGCGTGTGATTCAATTTGCTAATAACTGCATTTATCAATGAATGGTGATTTCGTGACTCTAATCCCGGTGTGGTGTAGGCTTACCGAAGATACTTTTTTTTATAGATGAAGGATAGGGGGGTGGGGGGGAATGTGGAAAAACACAATTTTAGCTAAAATTGAACTATTTATGCAATTATTTTTTAGACAATCATGAAACATTTCTATTGAACTTGAGAAAAATGTTAAAATACTTCTCTAGTGTATTTAAATTAAATTTTATATAAAAAAAATCGTATTTGTTAGATATGGTTCTAGATGTAAGATTTGCTATTCTGAAAAGTGTGATTTTGTTTTTTTTACCCCTGTATTCTAAAATGATTTTCCACACCCCCTTCACGAAAATTCTGGTGCATTTCCTTAAAATTTTAACTTCCTTATCCCTACTCCATTGTCGTAATTAAAATATATCTAGCCAGTAGGGTGGTAAGATGCTTTGGGAGGAAAACTCAAATTTACCAATATCTAAATAACATTTTTAATATTATAATTATTATTAATAATAAAATAGTGATGATAATAATAATAGTGATAATTACTTACTTTATGTTGTTAGGAACTAGAGTGTTCATTACTCCACTTAAAAAAATACGCCCCTTATTTCTAATTTAAACTAGCTTCATCCAGTCCACCTTATTACATTATATCCCTATATTGAGCTAGTTCTATCCAGTCCACCTTTTTACACCCTATCCCTATATTGAGCTAGTTCTATCCACCCCACCACATTACACCCTATCCCTATATTGAGCTAGTTCTCTCCAGTCCACCACATTACACCCTACCCCTATATTGATAAAGTTCTATCCAGTCCACCTCATTACCACCCTATATTGAGCTAGTTCTATCCAGTCCACCTCATTACCCCCTATACTGAGCTAGTTCTATCCAGTCCACCACATTACACCCTATCCCTATATTGATATAGTTCTATCCAGTCCACCTCATTACCCCCTTATCTTGAGATAATTATATCCAGTCCACCTCACTACACCCTATCTCTTTCAGGTCTATCCTACTGTTACCCTTGCATCTGCGTCTAGGTCTTCCCAATGGTCTCTTCCCATTTGGTTTAACAGTCAATACCATTAACATGGTTCTAGATTTTTCCATTCAAGCTGCATGTCCTGCCCACCGTAAGCTATGAGAATAGATTATCCTAACAATGTCTTGTGATGAATAGTCATCATTATGAAACCTCCTCTATAATAATGATAGCAATAGTAATCTAGGTGTTTAGATTGTTGCATTGTTGTTACAGCACCCAATGATGACTCCTGACTCCAGCTGCTGTGCGACCGGGAATGGGAGATCTTGAAACTCTGCTACCGCACGCGGACAAGTACAGTCAGATTCAAATATCAAGAAACTTTTTTGACAATTACAAATGTGGGTGGAGTGGGGCTAATGGTCTAGATTTGGCCATTTGACCTTATCTTACCTCTGCTCTCCTGGCGTATGGAGAAATTAATTTTTGAGCGGGTGGTGTGGGGACACACCATTAAGACAAATTCCAATATTCACAGACTGGTGAAACAAAACACAGAAAGTGTAAGTGTAATAAAAGGGACGGTGGACTAGATTTTGATGGACTCTGGATATATCTAGAGCTCTAGCCGAGGAAAGGCGTCTCAGGGATACCAGTGATGAATATCTCTGATAAACCAGGGACGCCTGGAATACAATCTATAAGAGAAGGAAATTAAGTGGATAAATATGAGACGTCGGAAGTTGTTCCTTACGCGAAGAGCCTTGCTCGCTTGGAAACAAGTGTGATGCTGGGCTGGATCTATCGGGCACTCCAGGGATGTCAACTAGCCACGGTAGGAAGTGACCAGAGAAGAAAATGGGATTCTCTACAAGGAGCACACATATAAACTGATTGTGTAGGCGACGGCACTGGGTATAAGTTAGGTTAAGTTAGTTAAGTCCAAAGCAGGCATATCAAAAGTAAAAAAATGAATATAACTTAAATAACTTCAATAGGGAAAGAGGTACAAGTATTGTTATAAGTTATCATAAATTAAATAATGATATTGATATATAGTAGACAGAGCTGCTAACAGGCACAGGTCGAGGTAAATTGGTAATGATCAATAACAGGACAAGTAGTTTTAGTAGTAGTATATGTTTATATTCCATAAAGTCAATGTGTAAAATTTTTAGATTAACTATGTAGAAGGAATATTGTAATATGAACAGAGCAGAAAAAGTCCTGGTTTATAGTAAAATAAGATGTCAGGACAAAGGTATAAGGAAATTGAAAATAAAAAAATAAAAATCCCAGATGATTAAGTCAGTTTAAATAAATCTAGTTGCTAGAGTAGGTATAGCAAAACTAATCACGAGACCCTATATATGGCAAATGTAGCTCCAATAGGTAAAGCAAGTACAATTATAATTCACAGTTCAATAAAAGAAGCTAGTGGTTTTGCTACTTAGTAAACGGAGCTACCAAGTCCGATAGGGCGCCTCCCAGGCGGTGGATAAGGGGATGCTCGCCTCCGTTTGATGTCCTAGGGGCTCTGAGACCATGGTTCCTGGTGGAAACTGGGCGATCAAGCGGTGGAGGGTACCGGGCAATTAAAATACCCAGGGTGGACCAACTGGCACAGGTTGAGGCAAACTGATAATTTAGGCCATAATAGGACAAGTAGTTTAGTAGTACTATATAATAGGTTTAAATTTCATGTAGTTAATATGTTACAATTTTTGAATTAAATGTATAGAATAAAGTATGTACAGTGAATAAAGCAAAAAGGTCCTGATTTATATTAGAATAATATGTCAGGACAAATCGTATAAAGAAATTGAGAATAAAATAAAAACTCTCCAGTTGGTTGGATGATACGTGAGAATGATGATGGTGGAAAGTAGAAGGGACCTACAGTTTAACGTGGGCTCCGAACCACGGTGGGGGCCTGGAATTCCACACATTCACAAAGCGTGAAAGCACACACGTTGCCAGAGGTGGAGGAAGTGTTTGGAAATCAGAGCAATTACAAAAGTTGCTAAACCAATTTTTATACATTAAAGTTAATTGATTCTGTAACTGTAATTTTTCATAGATAATATTAATACTTCTGGAAATATAATACTAAATTAAAATGTTATCGTTAAGTACAAAAAGTAAATGTTTGTACTTTATGAAAAGTTCACTCCTATCAGAATATTACTAGAGATTACAAGTGCTTAGTTGTTCATTGTACGTAAATTCTCATCTTATAAATCAAATGCACCTTTTTAATGCTTTGCAACTTTACTGTATGCTTTCAATCATAATATTAAATACTTGTGTGTGTGTGTGTGTGTGTGTGTAGAAGGGGTTGATTAGAGGGGGGGGGGGCAGTGATGAAGGGACGATAAAGAAAATAACCACATTTAAGGCCATTCGATCATGAATATTACCAAGATTTTTTTTAGTAAATCTCATCTTGACATGGAATTTAATATTGGTGGGGGTATTTTTTTTTTAAAGAAATAACAAGTAGCAACAAAATCGTTTATATTTTCTTAAAATAAAAGTTACAGTGCACCACATAGACTTTCACTATCTTTAATCTTAATATAGAGATATTTACTAAAATTTCAGAAGATTTATGAAACGATATAATATACAAAATGAAGAAACATTTCACCAAAGAGCATACTGTTACAGAAACATTGAATAAAGAGGATCATCTATGTCCTCCAAAGAGCATACTGTTACAGAAACATTGAATAAAGAGGATCATCTATGTTCACCAAAGAGCATACTGTTACAGAAACATTGAATAAAGAGGATCATCTATGTCCACCAAAGAGCATGCTGTTACAGAAACATTGAAATAAAGAGAATAATCTATGTCCACCAAAGAGCATATTGTTACATAAACATTGAATAAAGAGGATCATCTATGTCCACCAAAGAGCATACTGTTACAGAAACATTGAATAAAGAGGATCATCTATGTCCATCAAAGAACATAATGTTACAGAATCATTGAGTAAAGAGGATCATCTATGTCCACCAAAGAGCATAACTGTTACAGAATCATTGAATAAAGAGGATCATCTATGTCCATCAAAGAACATAATATTACATAATCATTGAGTAAAGAGGATCATCTATGTCCACCAAAGAGCATGCTGTTACAGAAACATTGAATAAAGAGGATCATCTATGTCCACCAAAGAGCATGCTGTTACAGAAACATTGAATAAAGAGGATCATCTATGTCCATCAAAGAACATAATATTACAGAATCATTGAATAAAGAGGATCATCTATGTCCACCAAAGAGCATACTGTTACAGAAACATTGAATAAAGAGGATCATCTATGTCCACCAAAGAGCATGCTGTTACAGAAACATTGAAATAAAGATGATCATCTATGTCCACCAAAGAGCATACTGTTACAGAAACATTGAATAAAGAGGATCATCTATGTCCACCAAAGAGCATACTGTTACAGAAACATTGAGTAAAGATGATCACCTATGTCCACCAAAGAGCATACTGTTACAGAAACATTGACTAAAGAGGATCATCTATGTCCATCAAAGAACATAATGTTACAGAATCATTGAGTAAAGAGGATCATCTATGTCCATCAAAGAACATAATGTTACAGAATCATTGAGTAAAGAGGATCATCTATGTCCACCAAAGAGCATACTGTTACAGAATCATTGAATAAAGAGGATCATCTATGTCCATCAAAGAACATAATATTACAGAATCATTGAGTAAAGAGGATCATATATGTCCACCAAAGAGCATGCTGTTACAGAATCATTGAGTAAAGAGGATTATCTATGTCCACAAAAGAGCGTAACAATCTTCTTTAGCAACGTATCTTACTGTCTATTCAGGCTATAGGCATATTAAGGCTATGTATACTAATTACGCTAATAAGTTAAGGATGATGAAGTTTGATCTTATAGGAAATGTACCCACATTTATATAAAAGGTGAATGGAAAACTATTTAAGGAAAACCACCTTCAGTACACCCGACCGGCATTCGAACCCCGATCTCCCTGATATCGGCAGTCTAGTCTATTTTGAGAGGGATGCCTTGGACCATGCTGCCATTAAACAGGTAGCATAGCAATCAATTTCATATTTCTAAGTAATAAATTAAAAATATATGTTTACATTAATCAGAATTTTTTTTTATTTTATAAAAAAAAATTCAAACAATAGCGTTTTACTCTCGTACATATTTACAATGAAAATACATTATTTCGTATCTCAAATAGTTAAGAAGATATGATCCAAATTGTAAATTTCTAACAATAAATCCTCAAATTTATTTTCATGGAAAAATGAAAATTTCCATTTGGTTTGTAATGTTAAACAGTGCCTAAAGATAAAATTTAATCATAATCGTTAAAGTTGATTTTGAGAAAACAATTTTTTATCTTCTTCTCTTAGTTTAATGCTTAGGTATCTAATTCCAAAAAAAACCTTGAGAGGGAGGGGGGCGATACTTATGAAAACCCCGGATACCAAGCTAGAGCCCAATCGGTAAAATAGTTTCAGCTCTAGCTCGAGGTACAGACAGACAGAAGGCAACGTGAAAACTACTCTTTCTCTTTCAGGGGGTCATGAAATGTCAAAATTTATCAAAATCTTAAGTTTGATTTTTTTTTTTTTTACGATCACAATACTTTTCTCGTTGAGGGGTTGAGATAAAGTAAATTTCCAGACAATGCGTTTTTCTATTATTAACTAGGAGTATGCGAAGATTTGAAGGGTTTTAATTCGAGTTAGAAGGTCGAATCACCTGGGCTTCGACTTCAACACCAAAAAAAACCTTCATATCTTAGAAACATTTCAAATGAAGAAGAAAATTTCTATATATTTAGAATAAATTTGAAATATCTCACTAAATAATTACGACACATTTCAACACATAATCATTTTAGAACAATACAGCTAAACAGTAATTTAACACCAACATGTGATTAAATTACATCTATTAGACCTACGTAGGAATATACAAATTCAGATATTTCGGCATAAAATATTGTGTGCTTTGTTTTGTTCTCTAAAAAAACCCTTTCCTCTACCTAGATGCATTTAATGTTTAATTTAATAATTAAATATACTAAGGAGCTATTTGAATGAAAAAATAGTGGCTCCGGTCAAGAATGCTGAGATAGGTTGTTTGTGGCTGCGTTGTACTGACCACACGACAACCTCTTCCCACAGAAGTTGGCACTATTTTGGCCAACAGCTGACGGCCGCTAGGTTGGTACGTGGACTGGCGCCATGGAAGTATGTAACATCAGCGACAATTTTTATCTTCTTACAAGCGACTTTCGCTCACCCGAAATAGTGACCAGAAAGTTCTCTCAAAAATAACGTTCAATGTAGGTCTCTCTGCTCGGCTCGACAAGGTCCCTAGCGTGTGTTTTGTTGTTTTCATGGTCTGTTATTGTCAAGGAAGTCTATGTGTTTTTAGAACAGAGTATATCTACAAGTGGTGGCTCAACACGAGCCTCTGCATCAGCCAAGGATAACGAGATGTTTTCTGACTCACCACCACTCTAGAATGCGCCTGCCACTCTCTATTCTAATGACCACTGCGCGCGTAGATCTTATTTACAAACACGCGGTCTCTTTATTGCGAGTGGTGGGACTAAGGTAAGACTTGTATTATATCTATCTAGATTATTAAAAGGAAGAGTTTATTTGTATCTCATTAGAATTGCGTGATATCCACCGCACTCAAAGGTCTGACATTTAATAAAATATTAGCCTCTCCATGTAAACGAACATGCACACCTGAATGCCGGAATTTTTAAAATTTCTATTAGATTTTATTTTAATAGATTAAAAAGCTGGTCGTAAGCCAAATAAAAATATATTATTTTTGCCCTCACACGAGGGATAAAATCAAGGAATACAATTAATCTTTTGAAATTCGTGATCAACGTTGTTATTAAATATAATACAATGATAATTATTTTAGCTAGGCCTTGAAGAGTGGATGCTTTCGCTGGTGAAGCCCCACGTTGTCGCGAATCAAGTTGAAGTGGGATTGTAGGGGATTGTATGATTCTTTTCTTTGGGAGTCCCGGGTTGAAGTTCGTCGTGATGATATTATTTATATATTTAAAACAATATGTTGAAATTTATTTTTTATTAATTTAAATCCAGTTTATTCAGAATAATTTTATTTACACATCCAATACGGCATCTTAACACGTCGTGGACCGTTCCTCAGTAAGATTATGGAACGACTTTGAATATTTGAGAACAGTTTGACAAAGACCGTTCCTACGGTAAGGTTGTGAACCTAATGAATGGAAGAGCCTTCTTTTTGAGTATATTATTATTATTAGCACCGCGTCTTACTACCCGTTCGGGTTGTACGCACTTACGATAATGTGTATTGGTAGGGTAATTGTGAGATGAAATGAAGGACCTACAGTTTAACGTGGAATCCGAACCACGGTGGAGACCTGGCATTCCTCACATTCACAAGATGTCTTGTCAGGGGTGAAGGAAGGGTTTGGTAATCAGATAAATCTGTGCCGGGACCGAGGATTGAACCCCGGCCGCCAGCATAGAAATCTTACACCTTACCCCTAGACCGCCAGGTCTTTTTGAGTATACAGGTTGAAAGAAATCCTTCTATAATAAGACTACGGTGAGAAAATTACAACAAATGGACGATAAAAAAAAGAAGGAAATTATTAAAGATGAAAGCAAAAAAAAACAACCTCCCGCCCTCAGCACCCATGCTCCACATCATAATGCATCCGGTCTGATCACCTATTAGCCCTAATAGAGTAGGTAGGTAAGGTTAGATGAAACGTACCCGTATTTGCGCGGAGAAATACTGGGAAATCCAATCATAATATCTTCTTCACTTAGAGGTAATTTAAACAAACCTTTTCTTTAGGTTTTAAAGTTGGGGAAGAGGAGGAGGAAGGAGTAGAAATTAGAAGGTGGATGAATGTGCTAAACTAAGTGTGTACTGCGATGGTTCTATAGGCTCACTCCCCCTTACATAGTTTATATTCCATGGGTCGATCTGTCATTGGTCAACAAGAGTGGCATTGTGCACATTCCATTCAGGTAGTCTATTCTTGGAAATTATGTAGCCACAATATTGTGAAAGTTCTTCTTCTTCGAAAGTAATTATTATTTGTAACTTTTCAGAATTTCATGATCCACAGACCAAGGTCATAGTTCTCATGCGTCATTTAGTTAAGCTCTTGTAAATTACACCTGACATGCTAGAGACCACATGTTGTTTGTCAAAACACATCCCAAAAGTACAGGTAGATATACTTTTTTACTAACTTCTTCAACTTGTTGATGGAAAAGTTTTTTTAATGCGTTTACTTATCTTAGCTTCGTCTATGTGCTTTCCTCCTTATATTTTATCATATGTGCTAATTACACTAATGAGCTTGGGATGAGGAAAGTTGAATTTAGAGAAAATGTACTCAAATTTGCGTGGAGGAAGAGTAGAAACCATTGAGGAAAACTACACTCAGTACACCCGACCGGATCCGAACCCTGATCTCTCTATCCTTATCAATATAGTCTATTGCAAGAGTGACACCTTAGATAATGCGGCCACTGAAGCAAGTTTCTCTCTAACTTAATTAGAAACGTGGATGGAATAGTGAAACAGTAGGTATACTTTCTGGACAGTTATTTTGGTGTCAACAAGTGTGCTTGTTGATTTGTCAACCGTTACACACATAACACGCGGATACGTAGCAATGCATTATGCATACACAAAACAAAAACAACATAATCCCGTAGAACGTCTACAAAAATAATAATTGGTTTGTTTGTCTCTATTGTGCGAGAGAAACAATTATTCACATATTTTCTTAGTTACTTACTACGATAATAATTTATTTTTTCCATATTTAAATGCATTTCTTTGAAACTTTTAATCGTTCGTGGTAAAATATTGTAATTCTACGCATAAACTAAAATGCATATTCTTAAAAAGAAAGTGCCACGGCCTTAAGACTTGTAGGTCCGTTGTCCTTAAATTTTATTGTCGTTACCACAGTCTTACCGTAGTTTTGTGAATAATAAACCTGTTACAGACTTACTGGTAGTTCCGTGAACAGTAGACCTCACTCTAGTAGTTCTGTGAACAGTAGACCTCACTCCCTCCATGTTATTATCGTTACTACAGTCTTACTAGTAGTTCTGTGAACAGTAGACCTTGCTCTCTCCATGTTAGTATCGTTACTACTGTCTTACCAGTAGTTTTGTGAATAATAAACCTGTTACAGTCTTACAAGTAATTCTGTGAACAGTAGACCTCGCTCTCTCCTTGTTATTATCGTTACTACAGTCTTACTAGTAGTTCTGTGAACAGTAGACCTCGCTCTCTCCTTGTTATTATCGTTACTACACTCTTACTAGTAGTTCTGTGAACAGTAGACCTCGCTCTCTCCTTGTTATTATCGTTACTACAGTCTTACTAGTAGTTCCGTTAACAGTAGACCTTGCTCCCTCCATGTTCTTCTTGTTACTACAGTCTTACTAGTAGTTCTGTGAACAGTAGACCTTGCTCTCTCCATGTTATTATCGTTACTACAGTCTTACTAGTAGTTCTGTGAACAGAAGACCTCACTCTCTCCATGTTAGTATCGTTACTACTGTCTTACCAGTAGTTTGGTGAATAGTAAACCTGTTACAGACTTACTGGTAGTTCCGTTAACAGTAGACCTCACTCTCTCCATGTTATTATCGTTACTACAGTCTTACTAGTAGTTCTGTGAACAGTAGACCTCGCTCTCTCCTTGTTATTATCGTTACTACAGTCTTACTAGTAGTTCTGTGAACAGTAGACCTTGCTCTCTCCTTGTTATTATCGTTACTACACTCTTACTAGTAGTTCTGTGAACAGTAGACCTCGCTCTCTCCTTGTTATTGTCGTTACTACACTCTTACTAGTAGTTCTGTGAACAGTGGACCTCGCTCTCTCCATGTTTTATTCGTTACTATAGTCTTTATATTTCCCTTTGGATTTAAAGTTGAAATATCTTTTATAGTTTCTCTTTGGGTTCTAAGCTAGTATCTTTCCTTGGTAGCCAAGTTAGACCGAAGACAAATAATAATTGATTTTATATTTAGTAGTAATATTATATTCATATAGAATAGCTGTTGTTTATATAGCTCAAGACGTCAGTCTCGCAACATAGGTCCAAATTAAAATAACTTGCCTCAATTACTCGATCGATTGCTTAGAAAGATACGTTCAAATGCCTCTCGATAAGCTATTAAACAAAAAACCACACACGCAGCCACCATGTGCAAATTATGTGCCTCGTTCGGTCTGGATTCAAAAAATGTCCCTGCCACGTTTCGTTAAAACTGTTCCAGGAATTTGATTCATATCATGAAACAATCCAAAAACATATTTTTGAGTGACCACTATCTTGAAAAAATAACCAGTTCAAAAAATCATATACTATCGTTGTTTGGCTTAGGTTAAAAGAATGTCATTGCCAAATTTAGTTAAAATTGGTCCACACATTTGACAGTTGACGTTGAACAAAAATTCAGACAGAAGAAATGCCAAATGGTCAAGTTAGAACATAACCCCGCTTAGCTCACTCGATGATACCTTAATTTAATCAATTTAATTAGGCTTAATACCCTGTTTGGTGGCAGCATGTTCTAGGGAGTCACAACACTCCCAATATACTATACTGTCAATGACAGGGAGATCGGGGTTTGATCCCAGTTGGGTGTACTGGGGGTGGTTTTCCCTAAATGGTTTTACGCTTTAATTTGAGTGCACACCCTCTAAATTCATCTTTCCTCATTCCTAACACATTAGCGTAATTGTTACATATGTTCGTAGCCCAAATGATGCAAAAAAAAAAAGAAGCTTAAACTAATTTAGATAAAGAAACAAACCCTATTGTGGTGAAATTAGTAGGATAAAAATCTCACATCCGTGCCCAGTCTCTACTTGTTTCTGCAAAGAAGGAAAAGAACGAGAGTTTTTCTCCTTCCCCATCTTACTCTAAACTCTTTTTTTCCACTCTCAACCATAGGACCTGCCAAACAAAGTATACATGTTAATTCCCGTTGTGATAGGATGAATACGTATTCACAAACTTCTTTTAGACTCCACCTGGCACCGAACTCTGTTCTTTAGAACCTGTAATCTGCTTCTCTCGACCACGGGCCCGTTAGTGGGGGAAGTGATATATGTTGACCCTCAACCAGTCCCAGTAATTTGCCATATCGACAGTAATGGGACAATATGTACCGGTCTCAACTTGTAAGTTAATTATGGCTGAAAACCGGGCTGCCAGGAGAAAAGGGAAAACAAAGATTGAAAGTGGAGATGCTGTCAACCTGTTATTCTTAGAAGGGGAATTGTTAGTCCACGGTAGCTCAAGACTTTTTCTCGGCAGTCGTAGAACTACTATAAAAATAAATATTTCCATCTTTCAATCACCTTGCAAATATATTTTTGGTCATTTTTGCAAGTGAAGTCTATTTACATTACTTGTTGAAGCTACAAAACGGATGAATACGTAACTGATCATAGTATACTTTTTATATCTCAGAAAAAAAAATACCTTGTCTATTTCCTGGTGAGCTATGCCTTAGTGTGGAGCAAATGTTCTGCAAGGTTTTGAGGAGTCATATGGGGACTCACTTTGGATGCATATACACTATAACGTGGTCAGCTATGTCCTGGAGTGTAACTAATGTTCTGCAAGGTGTTGAGGATTCATATAGTGACTCACTTTGAACGTCTCCACACTATAACGTGGTCAGCTATGTCCTGGGGTGTAACTAATGTCCTGCAAGGTTTTGAGGAGTCATATGGTGACTCACTTTGGACGTCTCTGCACTATAACGTGGTCAGTTATGTCCTGGGGTGTAACTAATGTCATGCAAGGTGTTGAGGATTCATATAGTGACTCACTTTGAACGTCTCCACACTATAACGTGGTCAGCTATGTCCTGGAGTGGAACTAATGTTCTGCAAGGTGTTGAGGATTCATATAGTGACTCACTTTGGACGTCTCTGCACTATAACGTGGTCAGCTATGTCCTGGGGTGTAACTAGTGTCCTGCAGTGTTGAAGAGTCATATGGTGACTCACTTTGGACGTCTCTGCACTATAACGTGGTCAGCTATGTCCTGGAGTGGAACTAATGTCCTGCAGTGTTGAAGAGTCATATAGTGACTCACTTTGGACGTCTCTGCACTATAACGTGGTCAGCTATGTCCTGGGGTGTAACTAATGTCCTGCAGTGTTGAAGAGTCATATAGTGACTCACTTTGAACGTCTCCACACTATAACGTGGTCAGCTATGTCCTGGGGTGTAACTAATGTCCTGCAGTGTTGAAGAGTCATATAGTGACTCACTTTGGACGTCTCTGCACTATAACGTGGTCAGCTATGTCCTGGAGGTGTAACTAATGTCCTGCAAGGTGTTGAGGATTCATATAGTGACTCACTTTGAACGTCTCTGCACTATAACGTTGTTTGCTGTTCCCTCGTGTGGAACTAATGTGCTGCAGGGTGTAAAGGAGTCACACGATATCGTGGTTTCAATGAGACGAAGAAACACATTTCAGTTTGAATGTTTCGGTTACAACCAGACCAAATCTGCTATGAACACATTATTTACTCTCCCTGAGTAATTGTTATTTGAATTTAAAAAATAATCATAGCATTTGTGTCCAACATGTGGAAAGTATATGCTATTGGCAAATTTTATTTATTTTAATAATAACATAAATTTGTTGTGAACAGAGACGAAAATAATTCTTTCAACCCAACACTTGACGGTATAGATCAAAGAGTGTATGAAGCAAATGTTACTAGCATTGTTATAGAAGAAAAATTAATTAGATAGGCCTATGTGTTGGTAGCAATGTTAATAACACAGTGGCTAATAATATAGACCACAGATCACTAGTATAGACATACTGTATGTGCACAGATTAGACTAGTCTAATCACTACAATTTTAAACATTTTTGGTAATTAATAATGTTGATAATAGTTATCAATTTTACAACATTGTTGTTAACATTTAATTGTATCATTTTTGCTAATAGCGGTGCCACTAGCAGTTTCATAACAAAATTATTTAGTTTTTCTAAATTGTTGTCAACATTTTGTGTAATCTACATTGTGAATAGCACATTTTGTTGATAACTCACAGTATGTTGTTTCGGGAGAACACGTTTAGCTAAAATCATTTTTGTTACTAGCTAATATTTCAGTGTAAATGGACCTTAACACCAATACTAGAGGCGAGTTCTTGTCATATATATATAAAATTACTAATTTCTTAGGCTATTATTTATCAACCTGTGGTATGCGAACACTATATGGGGCGTATTTATTAAGGGTATGGGTGACCTGGTGGTCTAGGGGTAAGGTGTCGGACTTCTGTGCTGGGGTTCCGGGGCTCAATCCTCGATCCCGGCACAGATTTATCTGATTACCAAACCCTTCCTTCATCTCTGACAAGACGTGTATTAATCACATTTTGTGAATGTGAGGAATGCCAGGCCTCCACCGTGGTTTGGATCCCACGTTAAACTGTAGGTCCTCCATTTCATCTCACAATCACTCCACCATTACACATGAACGTAAGTGGGTACAACTCGAATGGGTAATAAGACGTGGTGTTAATAATAATAATAATAATAATCATATTAAGGGTACACGAGAACCATTAAATATTGGCAACATTAATTTTTACTATCGATTACCATATATCACAAATTGATAACCTAAGAATCAATCCTGATAGCTGAATCAAATTTAATTAAGCAAAAAATGACAACCGGTACGCGGGAATCGAACACAGAACCCTTGGTAGTGATGCTAATGCTCTACCACTGAGCCATCCTGGTTCGTCTCGTAATTTAAGCCTAATATCCCAGGCTTTTCTCAATAATAATTTTAATGTTTGCTATGTATTTTATTCCAATATTAATTTTATATTTTAATTCGTGTTTTCTCTCTATTTTTACGCCTAAGCTTCAAACGTATTTTACCTAACTGACACGTAAAGTTTGTAAAAGGAACTTAACTAATATGTGTTTATTGAATTTTTAAAGATATGTATTATTTAATTAAATTAAATAACTCTTGGGCTACTTGAGATGAACGTTAAGGAATGAGGGGGTAAACAACTGTAAAAATCGGTCAAAAACTACTGTTATATAATGTGAATGCTGATGGCGCTTACCTTCCTTTTTACACCACGCCTCCCTAACAGTTCGGGTTATTTGCATACGTACTATTTCCACTAGTGTGTTATAGTTGTGGTAGGTTGTATTTAAAGTAAGTATTCCCGCATTTGCGTGCAGAGAAAGTGGAAAACCACTGAGTAAAAATCACCCTCACCCCTCTAACCGGGATTAAAGCTCCAATCTCCCCCTTATAGGAAGTTAAGTCTAACACGAAATTGAAACCTTTACTCATTCGACCACCAAAGTGAGTTTATCTTACTTCCTTTACTCTTCGTATTTATAGTTAACTATGATGATTAATTATAATTGTATTACTAAAAATATAAAATTCAAAAAACCAGTACTGTCCCATAACCAAATATTGATCCAACCTTAAATAACCGTGGTCATTAATAATGTATTCCTCTATGAAATATAGTATTTCAACCATTATTGAAGAGCAAATGCTCAAATAAAATATAAATCACTATTTTAACGTTTTTATTCTAAATAATTGCAGTTTAAAAATATCAACACTCGTCGAACTTGATATTTTAACATCAATTGTTGGTTCCAAGTTTGAGATTGCTTGCCTGTTTTATAAACACACGTTTAACTAAGCATCTAGGAAAAGTATTGATCTACTAAAAATAGCTCAGCTTTAGAGGAACCAGAGGCCGGGACTCTGACTAAAATGAGTCGGTTGTACATAAGACATTTTTTAAATTTGTTGCTTCCTATAATATTTTCTTTGGGCGAATTCTGGTGTATTTCCGTTTCACTTTATATATTCATCTTCCTCAATTAAAATTAAGTCATTAATACCCATGGCGACAAAGGTATAACATACTAAACCAATAAATGTTTCAAATTTGGTTTAAAGAGCTCTCAAATATATGCGTACATATTGCATTTGAACAAAGGGAGCTAAACACACCTCAATGGTTGCATGGTCTAAGGCGTTACTCTCGAAATAGACTAAACTGCCGATGATGGGGATATCAAGGTTCAAATTTCAGTCGGGTATATTGAGGTTAGTTTTCCAAAACGGATTTCCACTTACCTTACACGCAAGTATGGACACATTTCCTTTAATATAACATTCCTCTTCTCTAAAAACCATTAGCGCAATTAGTACTATCTATTCACGGTAGGAATTACCCTTTGAAAGGTCTTTTTTCCTGCCAATATACTACTATATGATAGATTTATGGTAGGGAAAAAGGCCTTTCGGAAAACAATTCCTACGGTGAACAGACTTTACATAGTGCATAAGCGTTTAGTTTGAGTGGGTAGAAATCAATAATATCAAGAAGCCTTTATAATATTGTATATTGTATTTAAGTATACAATAGGCCCATACATTTATTTATTGCATCCGTATTAAGTGTTCTGTCTTACGACGGGTCCATTCATTTTGTCAGTGAGCTTAGACCACCAAGTGCCCTGTCTTCTGCCTCTTACTTCATCTCTCAGAATTTTCTTCTTTCCCTCAAGTCATCCATTATTTGAATCCTCCTTCTTCCTTAGCTTCTCTTTCCCTCAACCTTGCCTTCTATGACGCCATGCAGATGTAAATACAATTTATTTTATTATATACATACAATATATTAAATATTTGCTTTCAAGTTATATACATTCTTTAGTATGCTTTATGCATAGAACTATATATATACATATATATATATATATACATATATATATATATACATATATATATATACATATATATATATATATATATATATATATATATATATATATATATATATATATATATATAATATATATACATATATATATATACATATATATATATAGTCCTATGCATAAAGCATACAAAATAATTTTATTTACAAAGCATACACACAGATATATTTGTATTTTATATATTTCATTTGAGCATTCAAAGAAATAAAAAAGTTATAAGTCTTAGATACAGTTTTATTTCAAACAATAACAACCAGGCCCCAAACTTATATCTCCAAGAGACTATTGAAAATATAGACATCCTTCCCGTCTACAACAGTTTCACACTCCGATGCTACTTATTCCTTTGTTCAGATTATTTCCGTTTCCGCGTTTCTTCCCAGAAAACGAATCCAATGAGTAATGGCGTGATCACACAAAGAAGAGACAGCTTCCCAAACTCCATAAATGTGTAAATAATAATATAAAAACATCAACGTGTAGAGAATTTTACTTTCACAAAGAATGTGTTATACATAGCCCGGAAATGGCTGTCACATGGTGTATCTTTTCTTTGACTAGCGGGTGATCTGGAGTTCTAGGGGTAAGGTGTTAGACTTCTGTGGTGGGGTTCCGGGGTTCAATTTTGGTCCCGACACAGATTTATCTGATTGCCAAACCCTTCCTTCACCTCTGACAAGACGTGTGTTAATCACAACTTGTGAATGTGAGGAATGCCAGGCTTCCACCGTGGTTCAGATCCCACGTTAAACTGTAGGTCCTCTATTTAATCTCACAATCACCCTACCATAACACATTAGCGTAAGTGCGTATAGCCCAGATGGGTAGTAAGGCACGGTGACAATAATAATAATAATAATAATTATTATTATTTTACTAGTGGGATCTGGGTTTTGAATCAGGGGCAGCCCGAGGTAAATTTTGCGTCCGGGTGGGGATGCTTTTTGGTGCCCCTCTATTTTTGGGGGATAGTGTAGAAAAAAAATCTTGTAGTCGTTAGACCAATAAACAGGCGTTCTAATCTAACGAGACAAAGTGTTGGACTAATTAATAATAAACTGCAAAATGTCACAATTTCTATAGCTCACCAAAACAGACCATTGGATGAATAAAAATAAATGAAATATTATATTGGTAAATTTTGTCACACTCTTAGCCTAATTGATACTTAATGAGCTGAGGAGCTCAGATTCGAGTTCCAGCTTTGCACAAAAAAATCTATGATTGGTTTGACAGTTTTTCTTTTCGCGTTGATGGTTAGGGTGACTAAGTGGTAAAAACATTCATGCATAGATCATATGTATCATTAGACGAATGTTAAGGTCACTTAAAAGCGGATCAATGTTTAAGTGAAGCTTGAAACATGCGTAGAAATGTAGAATCTTAATCCAAAGAATAAGGTGGCGATGTAGGGAACGCGAGCTAAGGGAAGTGTTTTGGCAGTTTGTATATCAAAACATTTTTTGACCCAAACAAATCAAACATTGCTCCAGTATAACCATAGAGTTTAATTTTCTTGACGTGGTGATATCAACATTTCTTGAATGTACGGTGATGGCATTAGATATAATATGGTAGTATTAGATCAGAAACTTTTTAAATGAAGAAATAAAGTTGTCATTAAATTCTAGTACACTTCCCACTTTTATTTTTTGTCATATAACCGTATTTCAATTATTTTTTTAAATATCCGCTTAGTGCATGTAGACAGAGAAAAAAGTTTAGATAAAAAAATCACATTATATTATTTTATAATGACATTTGAGTCTATCGACGAATACGTTATAGAGGTAATTTAATTGCTAGTCGGTGATTAAATTTTTTTAAATTAGTTGTTGTTATAAAAATGTTTATGTATGTTGAAACAAGTCATATTTAGTGAGATATATCAAATACATCCATCTTAAATTGAAGTTTAACTCTTCCTTCGAAATATTTGCATGATTAATTATGTGTATGTGTGGAATATTGACGTTATTTTAAATGAAAAATATTTTTAATCAATCTTCTCGGTTTTTTTTCTAACGGTGCCTAATGGATTTGAAATGAAAGCCCTAAAAGTGTACTCACTTCCTTAATAATCCAATGAACCAGAACTCATATTCTTAAATTAAACTCATTATTTTGTTCTCGAACGGATCCTCATGTTAATGAGATCTTACATAAATTAAGCAAGATACGGAAGACGAAGTTTGGTTTATTATTGTGTTAAATCCGAAACCTTGTATAGTCGAATCGAAATAAGAAATAGGTTTCAGAGTATAGACACAAATACAATTAGATCAACAAACATTCGCTTTGTGTTTATTTTACATCTGTCAAAATCAACGACATTTGTGAAACGTTATTGCTCGCTAACACATCTTGGAGCATGAAAATATGAAAGTAAATATACTAATATTTTTGAACTGTCGGATAAGTTTCTTCTAATGGCCTGCATTTTATGATAATCCTTTCTTAGAGTGTGTTTTGGATGAATAAGCTTAAATTTCAAATTTATTTTGATTAAAGATTGATTTGAGAAGGAATTAAAATACTTAAACTAGCAGTATAATGTATTGATAAAATAACTTAAGTTATACTGATTGGTTTAGTCGGTGGCTTATTAAGATATTACAAAGAAAATATTTTCCTAAGAAACTACGTCTTATTCTCTTAAAAATTTAACCAGTATTTTAGGTATTTTTTTTAGTAATTTCATTTACTTGTATTAAGTAAGTTTTCTTAATTTTATTTTAAATAGAAAACTATCTCCAGTAGCCAATTATTAAAAAGGCATTCAGACTGAAACGGAATCTTAAAAGCCCGTCTCGCGAATATTTACATCTGAACCCGAAATCGCATCGAAGTGTGGTTTTATACATTCTTCTCTAATTGGCAACAGTGAAAGTAGGATTAATCAATTATCATTTTCAGTTTAAAATTCATATTATTAGAAAGCTTGTTCGCAAATTGCGCAGTAATTATGTAAAAATAAAAAAGGTATCGGAAAAGGGACTGGAAAGAGTTGGGTGAATTTTTTCATGGATGCATCTGGGAGTAGAGGAGGCCAAAGAGGTTTGGGAAGGTCATTTTTTTTCGGATAAGGTGACAAGGTGTACTTTCCACCTGAAGTTGGGCCCCATAGCTCTAGCGGTTCCAGACATACGTCGGATTGGGGATGGAGGGGGTGATCTTTTCAGCTTCGGTAAAAATTGCTATAGTTTTAGTGGTGGTTATACATCTTCAGGTCCACACATTATATTAAAGTCCTCATTTGTGAATTTAAACCCATAAAATAGGTCAATATTATTTGGATCTAACAAGAATATACACATTCGTATTAAAGAGATATATATTTCAATTTTGTTATATTTAAAAAAATTCATTGAATTAGTTTCAATTTCACTTTTGTGTAATAGGGGCTTCAGAAAAGTGTCTTAAAATTCTAAGTCTGTTTCAAACTGTATTACCTATTCAAGTTACGTGTTATCTGTGGGGTAAAACGAGCTCTTGAGGTGGGATGGAAGGTTGCCCAAGATAATATTTTTTTCAATTTTTATAACAAAGAATGGTTTTGGCCAAAATTCTCAAATATTAATCCAGTAGAAACATATAGTTTAATTTTCTTTACATGATAATATCAACAGTTCATGAATATTTGTCATTAGCATCGCTGTCTTTGACTATGACTTGTTATTTATCATTAAAAAGATGTTCCTATTCTCATGACAGTTATTCAAGAACTTTTAGGTTACTATGTGTATAAAATTAGTCTAAACGTACTGGAGCTATGTTTTATTTAGTTTGGCCAAAAACTTTTTTTTTTCAATATGAGAACTGCGTAAAAGTTCTGAACTTATTTAGCGTTTTATTGAACCTCACCTAGGGCAGTATTTCTCAAATTGTGTTCCATGATGGCCTATAAAATGGTCCACCGGATCCCAGGAAGTTTCGCAATAAAAATTAATTAATTGTTGATCCCATGTTATTAAAAAAAATTGAAATGCAAAATATTAAATATGAAATATCCATACGTAGCTATCTCCACTTCCTTGGTTGATACAAGTAGAGTAGTAAAAGGAAGACTGTAACAACCTTAAGTCAACAAATCTGAACAATTGTTTACCAAAATTACTAGGTTTAGAGTATTAAAGATAATAAAAACCCCATTACTTGATAATTCAATATAAATGTATGAAATAATTTTTTTGTTCCTCATTTCATTTAATAAATTATTTTTTATATTTTATTTGTGGTCGTAAAATTGAATTGAAATGTTTTCCCTGCACGACTTTTAAACTACCTCTTCCCTACTCCATAGGGTCCAGTGGTCCCTTAGTGTACATAGATTCCATATGGTGTTCCTCCAGCAACATAACTTTGAGAAATACTGCAGCTTTGAAGGACAACACACAAAAATTATCAAACACTAAAAAAACTGCTTTTAAAAATGTGACAACATGTCTGTTTTCCCTTCCCAACATTCCCAGAGGACCACAATACTATTTCACAATACGATACATTACATATCATGTGTGTGAGACACCACATGTAATGGTTTGTTGCTGTATATTTATGTTTGGCAAATAACACACGGTGTGTACAAATGTGTGAGCAGAACAATTCCGGAGATGGTTTTGTCTTCAGCAGAGCACGATTTTCTCCCTGTTGGGTTTGCAATGTCACTCTTGGGAATTCTTCACACAGGTTTTGTGACACGCGATCTTTCTTGAAACAATAATATAACTAGTTCCCGATTAGTTGTAAGTTATCCAGTATTTGTATTATCCGCGTCCATTCATACGTTTTTTTTAATTTCCATTTTTCAACTAAGTGTGCCCTAGACTTCCAAGAAAATTGTGGAATTCCGAAATGTATCTGTTGTGAGCTTGTTGTCTGGTAAAACCTTACGAATTATTTTTCTAAATGTCGATACTTTTTCAGGTTGGTATTGTAATATACCTCTCAGATACCCGCCATGGTGGTCAGTCAATCTATGGTGTCAGGCTTGCAATATACTGGATTTACGCTGATAGAAAAGCCAAGGTTTGAATCACGACTGGATTCACCAAAGTATGGATTACACACGTTTGATTTATTCCTGCATTTTCTTTCGTTTGTGTAAAAAAAATCAACCTTGGTTTACCCGACTAGGATTAGAACCCCCAACCTCCCCACTACCGGTAAAACATAATATACGAGACTGACTCCTTTGTTAGTGAGCCCACTGATACAGTATCATGTTTTGAAAATGGGGTGTTATTTTTAATATTAATAAACTACCATTAATACATTCTCAAAGAAAAGATGGGGGGAAAAAAGTTGCTAGACGAGTGTCATCAAGAGTCTCACAGGTAACACACACACACACACACCACCTGTGAAACAGCTGTGAAGTAAACAAGTCATTATTACAGTACTTTGATGCGTGTTGATTCACGGCCCCAAGGTGGTCTGCACGCATGCGCCTCATTACACCACTGCCCGCGGCTACAACGCTTGGCTATAGTAGCCAAGTAGTCCACCTGCACTACAGCCTTTCAAGTATTAAGGTGGGAGTGTAGGGAACGGTAGAAAAGGACAGTGTTTTTACAATTTTTATAGCAAAACATTATTTGGGCCAAAATAAACAATATATTAATCCAGTAAAAACATGGTTTTATTTTCTTCACATGGTGATATGAACAGTTGTTTAAAATCTGTCAAGGGTGTCTTGGAATTTGATGAAAACTTTTTATCTTCATTTAAAGAGTGCATCATCTAATGCCGCTATGATCATGACATATATTCAACAATTAGTGTTGATGTCACCACGGGAAGAAAATTAAACTCAACGTTTATACTGGAGCAATATTTGATTTATTTTAGTCAAAACATAAAAGGAGTCCATCCTAACCACTAACACCCAACTGAGGTAGTAGAGTTTTAACTACGCGTCGCACCGTAGTGTGATAGCCTAGACGCTAGTCTATCTTCACTAAAAAAACTATGGAATATTGAGACCTGTTAAACAATTTTTACTATATTAAAATAAGTACAATATTGAAATTAATTACTGTTGAAAAATGAAAAATCGCACTTCGTTACGATGTCTGGTTAAAGGATAATCTTTATTATTATTATTATTATTATTTAGAACCACGTCTTACTACCCATTCGGGTTATACTCTTTAAGTATTAATTACGCTAATGGATTAGGAATTGCCAAGGTTTAATTAGAGAAAGTGAACCGGGTAACCTGGCGGTCTAGGGGTAAGGTGTCAGACTTCTGTGCTGGCGGCCAGGGTTCAATCCTCGGTCCCGGCACAGCTTTATCGGATTACCAAACCCTTCCTTCACCTCTGACAAGACATCTTGTGAATGTGGGGAATGCCAGGCCTCCACCGTGGTTCGGATTCCACGTTAAACTGTAGGTCCTCCATTTCATCTCACAATCACCCTACCATTACACATTAGCGTAAGTGCGTATAGCCCGAACGGGTAGTAAGACGTGGTGCTAATAATAATAATAATAATAATAATAATAATAATTTTACGAAAGGGATGGAGGAGCTCAGAATCCCTCTTAGTTAAGGTTTTTTTTATCGCTCTTTATTGTAAGGCAAAATCTTAAAAAAAAGGCANGTGGAAAACCATTTAGGAAAAACTACCCCAGTTCACCCGACCGAGATTCGAACCTCGATCTCCCCGTCCTCAGCAGTCGAGCTCAAAACGACTAGCGCGTTAGCTAACTACGCCATCGAGGCGGGTCCCCCGGTTAAAGGGACGGTTCAATACCAACTTGCAATTTTTAATCATTTATTGAATAATAATAATAATAATAATAATAATAATAATAATATTTATCACCGCTTCTTACTACCCGTTCGGGCTATACGCTTTAAGTACTAATTACGCTAATGGATTAGGAACTGGGGAAGGTGAATTAGAGAAAGTGAACCCGCATTTGCGTGGAGGGAGAGTGGAAAACCATTTAGGAAAAACCACCCCCAGTTTACCCGACTGAGATTCAAACCTCGATCTCCCCGTCCTCAGCGGTTGAGCTCAACACGACAAGCGCGTTATCCAACTACGCCACCGAAGCGGGTCATTTATTGAAGCTATTCAATTTTATCCATAATCTAATATAGAAAATGTACAGCTCATAAGTGTGCGTAATAGTTTTATTTACTTATAAAATAAAATAAAGTAAAAAAATCGTTCAGTTTAAAGATAATACCTATAATCACGTTTATAAAGAAAATAATCAATGACTCGAATTATAATATTTAATTTATTTTTAATAAACAGTATTAATATTTGGTTCTTCGGTGCACCATGTTTCTACCGTTTAGGATATTCACATATCCACACAAACGGGTTAGGGATTGGGAAGATTAAATTAATAGGAAATGTACCCTAATTTTCGTGGTAGTAAAGTGGGAAACTATCTAGGAACCTTCACTGCGCCCGAGCAGGGTTTGAACACTTATTTCCCTATCAGTGGAAATCAGCTCTAAAGAGAGTGTGATGCTTTGGACCAGGGCCACAGACAAGTGAGAAGCAGACTCTCAAAGTTACGGGGGCTTTGCTGCGTTCCTTTTGACAGCTTAAGTACTTCAACACTGGGCTTCGCTAGTGTCACTGCTGGGTGATGATAGGACAAACCACAGCGATCCTAGTATTGAAGGACTGAAGCTGATAAAAGGAGCGCAACCATTTTAACCTAGAGGCTGAGTGTCTTGGTATATTAGTTGTCTGTGACCAGGGGGTGTTCAACCTTTTTGCGAATCAGGGCCACTTAAGTTCTTGAGGAATTGCCCGGGGGCCACACAAGAGATTTATAATACCTAATGCCCAAATACAGTTACTACACCCATATCAAGCTATCCATCCACACATATTTACATTACACAAGAGACATATTCACGATTCTGGAAACTACATGGGAATTAGCGAGCATATTTACGTCAGCTATGATAGCCTAATTTGTTGTTTATTTCTACAGTTTGAATTATTTCAATGTGAGCCGGCGCTCAGCACAAACCAACTTAGGGGCCACAAGCAGCCCGTGGCCCACGGGTTGGACATGCCGCTTCAGACCACACGACCATTGATGCGAATGTTATAATATTTTCTTTTAATAATTGTTTCTAAGCATACAACTTTCCTAGTACAATTCAATTTTCATAGGAAGAACCTTATATGACGGTCAATTTACTAGATCTACTTTCACTTAATCTCATACGTCAAGTCATATGATCTGCAGCTGTAAATTTTGAGGGATATTATTAGTACATGTAAAATAACAATAATATTATTGTGAAATGTTATCAACTTTGACCGCATGAAAATATGTTAATGCTCTATATAAAAAATCCAATTCGAATTTTAAATGAGGGGAATATTTCACAGCCAGTTTAAATACACAATAGACCTAAATACGTGTCTCATTCTACCTGAAACTCACGTCGACGTAGACACGTTGGTGTAAGACATATTTCTTTCTAAATAATTCTGCTTACTTTTGGGACTAATTGTTAAATACTCCACAGCAAAGTCAAAATATCCAAACCTTTTTGTCAGGTATTTATCATAAAATACTTTATCCTCTGATAGTTTCAGATTGTTTCGATCCTTCAACCCGAGATATTGAGGCCTGCATATTTGAAAATTTGAATGAACGGCCATATTTATTATTTAATAAAATGAAAGAGGAAAGTTTCCAAGTCTTCATATTTCACATACTAAAACTTTGGGGTAGGATAAAAAAATGGTGAAATATTGTAGATTAATATTTATTCTATTAATACCGTTTAAGAGGATGAAAAATTGCATTTTCAAAGAAAACCAATGATGATTTTAAGGCTAGATCTAAGCTATTTAAGCTGCATTTAGACATAGCTTAAAATAACATGAACTGTATAGTACATTTTAAAACATAAAAATGGCTCTTGATCCAAGTTTCTAAATATTTTATTTCCCAAGATATTAAGTTTTTGTGAACATCAAAATACGTAAAATAAAGCATTGGTCATATTAGAAACGTGGCCGTACCGGAAAAAATAGTAAAAGATAACTTAAAAAATAAAATAATTTAACAACTGGAATAGGTATGAACATGTATGCAGAGTATTAGAATTTTAAAATAGCGTCATGCAATGACAAATTAATTATTTTTCAGCAGCGTGGGCCATATGGTTTTAAGTCGTCCAAATCCCAGGTGGGTTCATCAAGGATGTTTTTCTTCGCATGGACGCTGTTTCCCATTTTCCCTTTATATGGATGAGTGATGGTGCATTTCAACGTAATAATCCTCTTCATACCTTAGGCGCTTGGTAGTTTCTGCTGCACAGATAAATAGCGTAGAACGTTTTCTAAGTTTGGAAGGTTGGAGTTCAATATAAAACGGATGCCATGCATTGTATTAATTTCTTTAAACACTTTGTAGTTTATTAGTTTGTTATGGATTTTACTGCCACTAACACACATCGGTAGGCACGCGTACTAAACTTTAAGCTCACTTAGTCTCGTTTATTAGGTCTATATTATATACATTCTTCCTTCCTCATCCTTATCCCATTAGTATAAACCTGCGAATATCCCGAGAGGGTAGTATGACATGGTGCAAAAAAAAAAAAAAAAAACNATGCGATACAAATACATGTGTGGCAGGTGCTAAACACGTGTTGGACCTCGCCTATAATTTCGAATCCAACACTCAAAACATTAAAAAAATACTCTACCTCATGAATCCCCTCCCCTAACCCTTTCTAATCTTTTTATTCACACACGCCACTACATACTCACCAGTTAATGACATTGTTGCATACGTGTCCTTGACCTATAGCTTCGCGAGAATAGAATATAAGAGTGATTTAAGTCTTATGACTTCATCGAAGCGGGTAGAATATCTCCCAACACTATTAAGCTTGATTCACACGCTCGTCAAAAAATAGAAAGCAGAATCTGCATATTAATTCACACACCTTAAGTTGACCCATGATGCATTGTAACGTTTAAAAACAGCTGATTATCAACTTATTTTATTTTCCAGGGGATAAAAATATATTTTAGATCATTGTCCCGGTGGTTGTTTACAAATTATAATGTTGTGTCGTGGCACATTCCAATACATCAATAAACACGCTTTACATTAACGAGTTATTTCAAATCTCCTCACAACTACCAATGAAACCCGCCTCGGTGGCTTAGTTGGCTAACACGCTTGTCATGTTGAGCTCGACTGCTGAGGACGGGGAGATCGAGGCTCGAATCTCGGTCGGGTGAACTGGGGGTGTGTGTTCCTAAATGATCTTCCACTCTCCCTGCACGCAAATGCTGGTTCACTTCCTCTAATTCAACCTTCCTACTTCCTAATCCATTAGCGTAATTAGTACTTAAAAGTGTATAACCCGAACGGGTAGTAAAATGCGGTGCTAAATAATAATTATAATAACTACCAACGAAGTTGTCTGCTAGCTTCTGGCTGTAGAGCGCATGTGTTGACAAATGCGCATGATCAATAATTTGAGATGGTTGGTTCTGAGATTTGATTGATTCTCCCGTGCTGAACATCTCAGGCTGAGAAGACAAAGTAGAGAATAGTTGAACTTCAGCAGAACAGCTCGCGCTGATTAAGCGGAAATCTTGTGATTGGCTTAGAGTGACCACGTTTCTGTTCTGCGCTAGTTTTTCGGCGAACGTGTGAATCAACAGTTAGCCTACTCATGACTTATCTGTCCTGAAGGTAGTATATATTTAAATTAAATTAAACATAGTTGAAAAATGTTATATATATCTCAACATGCAGATTGAATCCAGGACCTTTGGACACCTGAACACGGAATCGATTCTAGGACCTGTTACTTTTAAACTAAATATTGCTATAAAATAATAGCTCTAAACGGGAATCAAATTCGGAACTTCTGGGCACCTGGAGATGGGAATATAGCTCTGGGCCTTTATCAACCAAATAAAGATGACAAATCGCACCCTGATCGAGTTTTCTTAGAAAATATTTGGTCTCCGATAGATTATCACTTTTAAAATTGGCATAATTTATTTTGTAATGTCATTTAATAGACTTTATTATTTTATACAAACGTGTGTTGTAGGATTTTTTTTAATGTTTAAATTAAATTGTAATCAATTCAAATGTAAAACTCAAAACTCTTCTGCTAAATCGACAAAAAAGTTATTGCCTGAGTAAAAAAAAAAAGCCATAATGAGATTTTAGTTTAAAGAATGGGTGCTAGATGTCACTAGCTGTTAAAATGTTTTGCGATGTCTTGATAGTTCAACCGCTACCTCAAAGAAAGCGCTAGATTCGATCTCAGCTATGTCTCGCTCAGCCCTAGAGGAATGCTGAAAAATCAATGGAAAACATGTCTGAAAGTTGATATGTAATGTTCACGCTGTTTTACTCTAAACTCTATAAAAATATGGTCTCTTGGTTTTAGATTTTTAAAATAAAAAAAAATTGAATATTTATATATTATATTATTTTATTTGTTCATCTAAATATGTTAATATTTATAAGCACTGTGCCTTCTTTAATATACTGTACATCTTTTATCTCAATAATTCCATTCAAATTCCTATTGTATTGATGAAACTATAATAAATGTAAATGGCATTAAAACAAAGTAAATGTTAAGAAGTTTTGCAGCATTTTGTGTATTTTGAAAAGTAAGCTTCCTAAACATAAGTGTTTGGTTAACATTATAATGTGAATAAATATTATTTATCGTTAACAACAAAACTTGTTTATTCACATTGGCAGATTTTGTTTGTTTAACAAGTAAAAATCTATTTTAGAAACTCTTTTAGAAAAAGTAAAAGAAATGACAGGCGTGATGTATATAATATAGATAATATACATCACGGCTGTCATTTCATTTATTTTTTCTAAAAATTTATCATATATATCTATATATGTGTAATACATTTTCAAAATATTTTAATAAAATATACGTTTTTTAAATCATGACTTTATTGAAATAGCTGCCACCATGGTTATGATCATTTAAATGTTTATGCAATTTTGGTTATCATTGAGATATTAAAAAAAAAAGAATATTCTCCAAGGCGATGATCTTGTTCCAAATTTTGAAAACCTTATTTATAAACGTACTGTACAGTGCCGTTAACATACGTAACCTGCCGCAGATATGATTAGATCAAAAATCGTCATATTTAATGATAAAAATATTTTTATTTGAAATGATAAAATTACATATTAAAAATTCCCAATAATATTAGTAGACTAATTAACAACTTACGAGCCACTTCGATGGCCGAATGGTATAAGGTATCACTCTCGCAATAAACTCGACTGCCGATGACGAGGAGATTGGAGTTCAAATCCTGATTTGATATATATAGGGTGGCTTTCCCAGAATGGTTTACACTCTCCCTCCACGAAAATGTGAGTACACTTTCTTTAAATTAAGCCTTCCTTATTCCTAACACATTAGCGTAAATAGTATATATTCGTATAACTCCCACAGCTGGTAGGACGGGTTTAAAAAAATATTCTTTTGACCTCATGTATTTGGTTTCTTTGGCATTTTCAAATTTTGGCCATTTTTAACAAAAAATTAATAATTTATTAATATAATTTTTTATACCACCGCGTCTTACTACCTGTTAATGCTACACGCTTATATGATAATTATTTTAATGGAGCAGAGATGAGATAGGAAGCATTTTAGTGGTAGTCTACACCAATTTGCTTGCAAGGAAAGTGGAAAACCATTTAGGAAAAACGTCCTCAAACTCGGCCAAGATTAAAACCACGATATCTCCATTTTCAGCAGGACAGTCCAACATGATAGATAGTGACGTCCTATACCATTCAACACTGAAGCAAGTTAGTCTCTCCAGTGATAACTTAAAGAGTAAATGAAGAGTACTTATAAATGGAGGATACTTGCATCTACTTGGAGGAGAGTGGGGAACATTTCATGTTATTATTTATTTGAAGTATTTAGCATGCACTTTTTAAACCAACTGATTAGTCAGCACACGACTTATAAACTAACTTGAATCTATAACAGACACAAC